>PVLD010011642.1:0-64222 GCA_004027595.1 Dinomys branickii
TGCAGATAGGCCACTCAGGTGTTCCTCCCTGGGTGGAGCTCCTTCCCCCCTCACAAAACCCGTTGGGGCGCCTAAGTAGGTCTTCCCACCCGGGAGATCCCGCAGTCCTTAAAGCTGCTTTGATGTCTCTCGCTGGGCTGAGCTTCTTCCCGATTCAGGAAAAACCGGTTAGAGCGCGCACTTAACTCACCCTGTGATCCCCTGTGATCGTGTAGACAGGAGTGCTGTTCAGATGTTTTTCCCTTGATGGAGATTTTCCCCAACTCAGAAATCCCTCCGGCCAGTCGCTGTTGCTCCAGTTCGCACAGCGCTGGCTGCGGGGGTGGGGTTCTGAGCGGAATCCCGGAGCGCTGCCCGGTTTGGCGCAGTTTGTCCCAGTAGCGCGTTCTCTGTTGGGTTCAGGAGCTGAATCCGTTCTTCCCTCCGTACTCGCTCTCTCGGCTGGTTGTCTTCTTCCTGGAATTCCTTATTTCTGTCTTCATATTGCTATATTTCATTGTTTGGGTGGTAATCCTCTGGGAGGTTCTCTCTCTGCTGGCTATCCGGTCGCCATCTTCCCGGAAGTAAGTCTCAGTTTTAAATTGCCACTTAAAGTCCCCCTGCCACCATTCTGGATAGGAGCTGGGGAGGAGGTTGAAGAGTCCCAGGACTGAAACTGTGGCCTTCAACATTAGCATGAGGTCTGGACCAGGCAGGCCTAGAGAAGGCAGGCGTCTCTGTGGGGAGGCTTCTGGGAGATACCTGTACCAGCCAGTTGACCTGCTGGGGAGGTGGAGGTAATGCAGGAAGTCCGTCTTCCTGTCAGTTAGATGATGTTAGTTGGAAGGTTGGATTTAAAGGGCTATGGGATAGGGTAAACCATCTCTGGGGATGCTTGTGGGGCTGACTGGACTGAGGGTCAAGAAAGCCAAAGTAGTGAGACAGCCTGTTGTTTTCACTGGAATTGGACCTCTTTTTCCTCTCTGGTTTTTATACTTGGTGATCTTCCTTCATTTAAACAACTAAGGTTCTATCATAGAAATCAGCAGGAAACCTTGGTTATTTGACTGGCCTTTCTGCAACATGCTCTTTTGGTGCCTGCTGCCAGGCTTGAAGGGAGGCCCCTGAAATAGAGGAGGTTAAGATTCTGTGGTACCTGTAAGTCTGAGAAACTCAGTTCCAAGACCTGCTCAGAGTGTGCAGACCAGGCAGGATGCTGCTGGGGTTGCTGGGCAGAGTGTTGAGGAGCAAGAGCCAAAGAGCTGCCAGCAAGAGGCAGAACAATGGGCTGTGTGAGTGCTGGCCGAGGGGCCTGTGGCAGGGCGGCAGTCCACCCGGCCATAGAAGTGTGTTTGTCCGGGCAGGAAGCCACGTGGGACCCCAGGCCAGCCTCCCCTGGCACATGTGACTGCACCTGCAGCAGAGCCTTTGGGCACCTCAAGGAAGGCATGCGCTGGGGCTCCATGTCCCAGCCCCAGCCTACCTGGCCCAGTCAGTTTCTTCTTCACTTCCTGGCTGTGTTTCAGGACTGCCCTCTTCCTTCCAGGAAGAGTTCACTATGTCCAGACCACTGGGACTTTTCCTTATTCACTTCATGGCCTCACAATCAGGGGCCAGTTCTTCTGAGCCAGAGACACTAAGCTGTGATGAAGCAACTTTGAGGGAGAAAGACCTACTGGACAGAATACCACATCTACTGTCCATCTCCGTATGTGGGTGAACACTTCTGTGAGTGTGCTGGGGCCAACAAAGGTAGGCCTGTGCCTCTGTGAGTGGGAGTACTTTTCCAGATGACACCATCCCTGACATTAATCGTTTGGGTAGTAGACATGGCTCTTAGCCCAGGAACGGAGCTGGGCACAAATGTCCAAGGAGAGGATCAGAGTGGGCCCATGAGGAATAGAAACGAGGATGCTGTAGAGGTGGACCAGACATCTGGCATTAATTAGAATACCATGTATGGAAGAGGCAGGCCTCGCAGATCACAGGAATGAGCTGGACTTTGTTGCCTCGTCTTCTTCCCCACTCTTGGCATTCTCTGGACCTGTTCCTGGTTTGGCTCACTGGCTCAGTATTTAGTAAGACAGTAGCCAACACTGATGGGGTATGTCTTTTCATGCTGTGTTTAATTTGATCCTCGTAGCAGCTTGGTGAGGAATGACTGTATCTGTATTTTACAGATGGGGAAATTGAGGGACAGAATACTGAGCACACTGCTCAAGGTTCAGTTTTAAGTACCAGTGCTGGGATGTGAATCTGGATCTGATTTCAGAAATCAAATTCCTAATTGCTTTTTATTACAGAGTCTTTTAGTGTTATTCAGAGTGTTAGTAAGAAAAAGGGGTTGAGTTCAAATTTCAGGAAACGTTATGAAGGTCGGTGGAGCTCCCAGAGTTGTAACATGAGGCGGAACGCGAGCACAGTTCGTGTGCCATGGTCAGCGCTCCTTCTTCCTAGCTCATCTCCTTTCTTGGACACTGGTGTTGACTTGGTAACTGTGAAGGCTTCGTTTATGGTTTCGCCCTGCTGCCTCTTCCCCGCTGTGTCCAAAGCTGGGAGTGTCTGCTGAGGAAATTCTCTTAGGACTCTGATGGTGCATCCTACATTTAGTGCCAAAGTCAAAAATATCAAAATAAAGTTGTCCTTCAGTATCCATGGGAGACTGGTTCTAGCACCTTCCAGGATACCAAGATCCAGTGAGTCCTTGAGTCCCTTATAGAAAATTGGTGTAATTTATTTACATATAACATATGTATATCTTCACATGTACTTTAAATCATCTCCGGGTTACTTATAATACCTAATATAACGTAAATGCTATATAAATAGTTGCTATACTGTATTATTTATGAAACGGAAACAAGAAAAAGTCTATTTGTATTCCATGCAAACACATTTTTTTCAAATATTTTCAATCTGTGGTTTGTTAAATCCACAGATATAGGACTTGAGGATGGGGTAGGGGCCCAGCTGTGTACAGTTCTCTCAATGTCCTGCCCCCAAGGACCCACCCTCAGCCACCACACATCACATATCTATCAGGCACACATGGGGATACTCCACAGCCAGTCCATGCCACCGTGTCCGGGTGTGGGTGGCCTGATGCTCATATGTCTGCTATGTTTACTCTGATCCGGCTAATCAGTGTAAACAGATATCAAAGCCTCTGGCAGATGAGAGCATGTGGCTGCTTAGGTTAGATTATATGGTTCATTGGAATTTATACACCGTGATTTAATAACTTGATTCCTTGGACCCGAGTACTGAGAGCTCCATGATAATAGTGAACATGGACGAAACCTAGGAGAAATTCAGAAAGCACCAGCCCATAGCGATGCCTCTTCTGATATTATCTGAATGAATTTTTGGTGTGTATTTTATGATTATCACTGACTGTATGGTATATCTGTCATCACGCTGTTGCATGTTTAGATACATTTCTGCGGTCCAGGCAGGGTTGCCCTTGGAGGCCAGGCTCAAACCTGCCCACAGGGGAGTGTGATAACAGTTACCCCTCTAATGCTTACTTTGCTAGACGCTGTTCTACTGTTTGATGCACATTAAGTGATCTAATCCTTTCAGAACTTTATAACATACCTGCCCAGAGGAGATAAAGGTTGGTAGGTGCAGGAGGACACCTGGCATTTGGTTTATGGATCTGGACTCTCAACTATCAAGCTCAGCTACCACTGCACAGGCTAGGATAACTGTTCTCCAAAAAGCTCTTCCGAGCCAGAAGGGACGAAAGAGCCAGGCTGGGCCTTGCTTTCAGGAAAAGACAGCCAAACATTATAAAAGGAGACCTGGTTAAGGCAGTGATTCTCACATGTGATCCTAGGACCAGTAGCACCAATATCACATAGAAACTTCAGAGCAATGCAAATTCTCTGATCCATCCCAACCCTACCAAGTCAGAAGCTCCGAGTGGTGATTCTGTTACAGGATAGTTTGGAAGTCACTGGTAAAGGGAACCAAGAGGGTCGGTTCTGGGCCCATTTATACCCTTGTCCTGCTAAGTGACCATGGACGGGTAATTTTTTTTCTCTGATCTTTGTTTCCTCATCTTAAAAATTAAGGCCTCACTCCAGAGTTATCCATTTTTCAACGTGAATTGAGTGTCAACTGTGTGACAGATTCTGAGAATACAAAGGTAGAACACAGTAAGAATGGCTTGGGATCCCTGGGCCAGTAGTCTAGGTGTAACCCTAGTTAGCTCTTGCTGCAACAGTAGTTCAAAAAGTTCTATTTGTCCTGTTCCTTTTTTTAAATTCCTATACATCTTTATACTGTTGCTGAGTTACTTTTAAAAGAAGTGTGATCTGACCCCGTTGCTCCTCAGTTAAAAACCTGCAGTGGTTCCCCTCTGCCTGTGCTCTCCAAATGGAGCACAGTGAGGGACGAAGCTGCTTGGAAGTGTCACAAGCCTCAGATATACCTCTGCACAGGACACCCGGGCTGGCAGGAGAATGGAAAAGGAAGAGTCCTAGCCAGCTGAGGTACTGCATTCTGTGGAACCTGAATCCAGTGTGTGAAAGAAGAAAAGGTAGAATTCTGCGCAACATTTGGCAAAACCATGTTTTACTTTGGGAACCCATGTGACATCTCCCCCCATCCCCAGGCGAACCTGGTTAAATCTCCCACTTACATTTCAAAGCCTATAAAAAATCAGAACAATGAAAATTAGGCATATTGACTGCGAATTCAAGATTCTTAGTAACGTGGGTTGTGACAAAAGCCTGCTGTGACAGCGGCATCCATCACTGCTGTCATCAGTGAGCCACATGCTTATCTGTCAGGGTCCTGAATGGGCGCCCTGGGTTTTGGCCATTGCCGTGAACTTCATTGGCTGGGGAATTTGCTGTTCAGCTTCAGGTGCAGCCCCTGATGTCATAGCTGTGTAAGCAGCTGTCTCACTCCTTGGAAAAGAGTAATAATCCTTTGGTGATCAATGAAGGAAGACTTTGTTGGGCATGTCCTCTATCACTGTCATATCAAATTTCTGGGTAAAATGGAACTCCAAGATGTTCTCATACTTTTTATGCCAGAAGAGACAGACTACCAAATTTATGTGATCAAGGGCTTGGCATAATTTAATAGACTGGGCAATCCAAGCTTAAGCTGAGGTGGGTCTGGGGCTACTTAGCCATTTTTCTGGGACTTTGCTTTGGACAGTGTTGGCCTGTGAAGTCCATCCTATGGGTGCACAATGGCTGTCTTGTTTCAGGGAGATAAGTTGTCTGACTTGCATCCTGGACTGCCCACATGGGCTTTGAAACCTTTGAAGAAAGAGAGAGCAAGGATATGCAGAATTCTCTTCAGAGTTTTAGCTTCCTGACTCATCTTAGTCAAATCTTTCTGAAGAATCTATGGACAGAGTGATAAGCTCACCAGAGCCCTGGTTCCTCCTCCTAGTGATCTAACTACTAGAACCTGGGCCTCCCTGAGTTCAATTTCTACTTTGTCATTATCAAGGCAGTGGGTGGCATTCGGTTGATATTTGCTGAATTTGCTGCATGTAGAGTATCTGGGTTTAATGCTGTTAGCGCTTTTTATGTATATCCCTCAGCTAGGATTTTAGGAATGCTTTCTTGAATGTGTCTGAGGATGTTAACTTTGAGAAGTACTTTCTGGTCTACTGCGTTCTTTGTTCTGGTGGGAAGATAGTCTATCTTCTACCCGTTCTCCACTTCCACAGGAATGCACACTCTATGAAACTGGGGACCTGACTTTTTGTTTACAGCTATGTCCTCAATGCTGGTATAGTCTGGGTAACAACGGGATGACATTTAGAAAATAATTGCAGAATGAAGGGCTGAACGAGTGAGTAAATGAGTGGGTGGGCGAACAAGGGACTGTTTGGGACTTAACTCTCTTACACGGAGATAGTGTGATGTGCTGATTGATGCAGTGGAGTCAGACTGCCTAGGTTAGACCCCTAGCTTTCCTTTTTAGCTAAATTACTTTTTTTGGGGGGAGGGTACTAGGAATCGAACTCAGGACCTTGAGCTTGCCAGGTAGGTGCTTGTGCTGCTGAGCTATATCCCCGGCCCTAGCTAAGTTACTTAACCTCATACTGTTTCTTTATGTAAAATGAGGGTCATTTTGAATACATTTTTATGAATATTAAATAAACTAATATGTGCAAAGTATCCAAAACTTTGGAAGTGCTCCAGAACCCTTAGCTCTACTGGCTTTGGAGGTGGAAGACACATGTGGAATTTCTGGAATTGTTCTCTCCTCTACCCTTTGCTGCCCCACCCTATCATATGACTGAGCCTATTTGTGAGTCATATTAAGGAAGTTTTATTTATTTTTTAGAAAATATTACTCCTTCCAGTCAATTTACCTTTATTGTGTCTTGTCGTACTCATTACTTTGGGGGGGTATTTTCTTCACATAAACCGGTAGACACCAGGCTCAAAATCATATTCATTATTGATAAAATAATAATAACAGTGTAATGACTACCCTTTATAGTTTTTACCATGTGCTTGGTGTAGTACACTGTGGTAGCCATAGAGTTGCCTGGATCAGGGGCTCGTGGACACCCGAGTGTTGATTAGATATCAGTGTCCGGCTCTGTCTCTGTGTTTACATGAACTAGGCTTAGCTTATTTTATTTACTTGTCTCAGCCTGGTGTTAGCATGACCAACAAACACCTTGTGCAGAGATCCTCCTGAATTAACTGCTCTGTATTTGTACACATATTTCTATTTCTTTTGGACTTTTAAGATGTCTACAATTTTGAATTACCTTCTTCTCTTTTCTACCCATTTTTCTTCCTATTTTCTTCCTCCTTCTATATCTTTTCTGTCTTCTCAATCTCTTGATGGATGGATTGATTGATTGAGTCGTTCATTCAAGTTATTTACCCATCAAGTTAAAGAAGGGGCAGTTCAAAGAAATGACAGTGCAGCTGCTGGCCCTGTAGTTCCACCCATGACCGAAAGTTGCCCAGGAGGATGGCACGCATGCAAATAGACTTGTGCTCACATGTTGGAGCCCTTGCCTTTTTGTAATAAACTCCTTTTGATTGACAAGGAAATGGACTTCGGCTTTATTGCTATTCCTATTTCCATAGTGCTTGGGCAGAAATCATGAAATACAGCTGGTAAGAACCTGAGTTACTGGGGGGCGTGGTGTTTCAGGAAGAGGAGTTTCCTTGGTTGCATCTTCAGAAGAAAAGATGATTGATAAGCATGGCCCATCATTGCATGAACTCACTTTTGGGCTATAGCTTAAGGGGAAACAGGGCATTGGTTTTGTAGCTGATCAGGCCAAAACACCCCTGATAGTTGTGTTTTGAGGAAGTTCTGTCAGTGCTGGCTTTTGAATGCTATACAGAAAAACAGTGAGGATGAGAGGCCCGAGAGGCAAAGTAGGCCACCAGAGCAGTATTCCGTTGGGTACAACGGGAATAGAATTGTTTTTAAGAGCAGAGCATTCATGGTGCCAGGCTCCCTCCTGGAGAAATGATTGTGTGTTTGGCTAGACAAAGGAATGTTCCACGCGATGCTTAAACTGGAGGTTTTTGTTTTTCTTTTAATCAGAGCTTTCTAGGGGCATTCACATGAAAGACTTGAAAGAGGATAGATAGAAGAGGGCTCCTGAGAAGAAAGGAAGGCTGGTTTTTGGTTGTCTAGGTTAGTGCTTCCTAAATATTAAAGCACTGTTACCTGAAATGCTTGTTTTATAAAAACTAACCCCCTCAAACCAACTAACAGAGTTATAGACCACTTCAGACCTACTGGATCAGGTTCTCTAGATGATAACTATCTCTCCATAATAAGTATCCTGTGTAATTTTGGTGAGCACCATTTTCTAGGAAATGTCATGGGACTTTAGTTTTTTCATACCAGTAATGACTTGCTTAAATACGGAGACTTCCTTACTTTGTTAGTACTTATATCCAGCACAGTTCCTAGCATGGAGTTTGTGCTCAGTGAGTATTTGTAGAAATATCATGGAAGATGTTTCTCAAGGTTTCCAAAAGTTGTGCAAGGAGTTGGGGGAAGGTACTGTTGGTGTTATGGCAAAAATAGCACATAAATAAAGCCCACTATTCAGTGGCATGTGATGTCAAACAATGATAATGCAACCCCCCCCCCCACAAAAACAAAAGAAGTCATTCTGCCTTAGAAGGACCTTGTGGTGAGTAGAATAGGAGAATTCTTCTTCTACAAAAGCTATTTTCCAAAGTTTGGTGGTAATAGTAACATCAAAGGCAGTAACCACTAATCTTTCTTGACTATCTTTCAAGACAATTTATGGCAGTCCTGGACTATAATAGTGAAAACTACCCAACTCTTGGTTTTCTCACCTACAAAATACAACACAGACACCTGCTAGATACTTATTTTGATGGGAGTTTGTCAGTGTGGCTAGAGGCCATCTCTCTCGTGCCCAAGGGCATTCAAGAATGGCCCTGATGAGAGCTGGGTACTCTAGCTGGCCACAGGACAAGCTGTTACATACCATAAAGCCCTTGCTTCTGAACACTGACCTCCATCCAGACTACTCAGGTTGATCCAAACTCCATTTGATCAGATTTCTTTTTCATGATGCCTCTCCATAACATCTTTTTCAGGTGCCATAAACCTGAAAATCCCAATCATGAAGGCCTTTTTTTTTCAGATAAGGAGCTGTGGTACAGCTGTCAGCTGTATTTGCAGGTGGTGGCTGGGAACCTGAGAAGATAAGACAAGATCTGAATCCAGCCACTCCTTTGGTGAGGATAGCGGAGGTGACTCTTTTCTTGGAAAAGTAGAAATTGGCAAGATCTGAAGCGCTTTCTACTATACAGGAATCTTGAGAACAAAACTATCAAAGGGAATTCAGTTATGTGGTCTCTTGATCTGAGTCAAATAATAAAATGAGTATGTATAGAAAAACCTAGGCTATTATATTTACTCATTGCAATAATTGTCACTATTAATTTCAGTTTGGAGGAGGAAGATAGTACAGGTAGGAGAGCCTAAACAACTTGTACAAGGCTCCAGGGCTTGCAGTGCTGCTAGATTCCAAATGAAGCTTTCTCATTTGGTAATTTCATTACTATCCTCTGCTGCTGCCCCTCGGGGGAAATTATGGCAAAAGAGTAAAATGATATAGACTGGATGGAGAAATGAGAATGGATTTAACTCACTCTGTCTCTAAAGGAGGGTGGAAGTTCCTGTAGGCAGCAATGGAGTTCGATATTTTACCTGTTTTACCTTGGAACCCATTACTGTTCTAGCTGGAATTAAGAAATTTTTCTTTCATGTGTTTAAAAATTTGAAATCACAGTACCTCTCTAAAATAAACAGTGATTCTTAACTTGGGGACTTTCACAAACTCTACAGTCTGTCTCCCACAGAAAATGTTTGTATGTTTGGTCCGTTGGATTCATGGTCACTCTTTAAAATCCCACCGGTCCTCCCTTTGGCTCCCAGCTCTAAAGTCAGAAAATCCTCCTTTACAGATCTGACTTTAAAACTTACCCTTAATTTCTGACCCAATTCTTAAACCTGTAGGCCATCAATTTTCTATGCTCCAGTCCAGTGAGGGCGAACCTTTTAGAGACCAGGTGCCCAAACGGCAACCCCAAATCTACTTATTTATCTCAAAGTGCCAACACTGCAATTAAACCTGAACAGTGAGGTTTTAGTTTAGACTGCTATCTGATGCTTAGCTACTAGGATGGCTTGCCTCATGTGCAATAGAGAGGGCTCTGCATGCCTACTGTGGCAAGCGTGCCGTAGGTTGGCCACAGCTGCTCTAGTCTGTCCATATCCGCATTGATGACAAATCTTTTATGGAAAGGTTATATGGCTATCCTGTCTACACAGCACCAATTATCAGACTATGTGGTGCACACAATTTATGTTTTGTTTATTGCTACCTCCCTCAACCCTAAAATAGTATTTGGCATAATTACACAACCCAATTTATATGTTTACCTGGTGTCTGTTTAATACATGTGATTCTGAACATTGCAGATAAAAATGTTTGGAACTAATTATATAATACAGTAGGACAATTATTCTTTAAGGGAATCTGCTTATAATTTCTCCATTCTACCTAATATCACTATAGATTTTGGGTATGTACTTTATCAAGCTAAGGAAATTTCCTTCTAGTCCTATTTTTTAAAGAGTTATTTATCTGAAATTATAAATAGATTTTGGGCTTTATCAAATGTTTAGGCATTGATTGAGGTGATTTGATAATTTTTTATGCTTAGCTCATTAGTATAGTAGGTTACATTGATAGATTTTCTAAGGGTAGAATATCCTAGTGTTCCAGGGTTGAATCTTATGTATTAGAATATATGGCTATAATATAATTATCTATTATTATTTCTTAGTATGCTATTGAATTCTGCAAACTAATATTTGGGAGTTTTGAATTTATGTTTCCATATTAAATGACCTATAATTTTCTTATATTGACCTTACTGTGTTTTAGAACCAAAGTTACATCAGTTTTTTATCTGCAAATATCCTGTATTTCTCTCAACTATAACATCATGTCACTGGATCTTTAAGGTATTTAAATTCAGTTCAGAAATCTGTATCTTTTTACTGATAAACTTACTCTTTTTGTATTCATTATGGTTACTGTGCTGTTCAAACTTTGTCACCTTATTTCTGTTTTCACTGTATTTTTTAATATACCCCTTTCTCATTTTCCACAGGAAGGTCCAGTTTTGTTTAGCTGGTTTAAAAATAAGACATCTTATTTGTGTTTTGATAGTTGGGCAAAAGTGGTGTTTGCCTTTTACTTCAAGTTTATACTTATGATTGCTTTCTGCTATTGATTTCTTAAATTTATCTACAGCTATACAGGATGAGCATCCCTAATCTAAAAAGCCAAGATCCAAAATGCTTCAAAATCATAAATGTTTTGGGGTGTTGACATGACACCACAAGTAGAGGATTCCATATTTTCCCTCATGTGACAGGTTGCAGTCAAAACATTACATAAAAATATTGTACAAAATCACATTCGGCCTATGTATATAAAGGGTAGATGAAATACAAATGACTTCACTCTCTGGACTTAGGTCCCACCCCCTGAGCTATCTCATTACATGCAAATATTCCAAAAAATCTGAAACTGAAAATACTTCAAGTCCTAAACATTTCAGATAAGTATGTCAACCTGTGTTTTCTTCTTGAGGCAACAAACACATTTGTGCAATTAAATTCCCTTTTGATTTCATCTGGGGTTACAGATCACAAAATTAAATGCAATGTAATGTAGATAATGTCCCTTGGATTTGTACAAGTGTGTTGATATGTTTAAATATTTTGTTCTGGGTTGTTATGAATGAATTTTCTTTTTTTGTTTCTGGTTTTTTGTTATAATCCTTATAATTAATTTGACCCAGGTATTTGATGACTTTTTGAATTTTTTTTTTTTTTTGGCAACATCCTCCCAGGTAACCCTTTTCATTTGATTACTTCCTGTAAGAGCAATTTTAACGTGAGGCCTTAAAGGTCTGAGGATATTTTTGTTATGGTACAGCATTTGAATGACAGTTCAGCGGGATTTAAAATGATAGGTTCAATTTTTTTTCCTTCTGTACTTTAACAATACTACATCATTGTCGTTTGCATCTAGTCTTGCTGTGCAGAATTAAACTGTCATTATAGTTCTTGATCTTCAGTTCTTATTAATCTCTTTTTCTTAGTAAGATTTTAGAATTTCCTCATTGTGTTAGTAGCTTTAAAATTTCATTATAGTGTGTCCAAGGGTTAGCTTTTTCTTACCTCTGCCCTTTGACTGTCTCTGCTAATGGACAGAATCTGACCCATCGGAGGTCCTCTGGATCTCCTCTTTTCCTCTCTTTTTCCAGAGGACGGGAATTTACTCCAGCGGACATGAACTTCTGCTGGTGCGCTCCAGGTTGCAATCATAGTGACCCTGTATTAGCAGAACAAACATGCTGGCTTTCACTCATCCCAACTTAATGAATACCCATGTATGTTATAATTACACTAATAAATAGGAATCTAGGTCCTGTGATATGAACTTGAGTCTGATCCCCACACTGTAACCTAAAACCTCTGTGAAATTGGGCAGATTAAATTTCCTTAGAACTTGTTTCTTGAAATAATACAGATAGAAGTTTCCTCATGGAACTGTTGTGCGTGGACTAAATTAGAGCGTGTATTTAAGGCTGAAGAGGGAGCACGGTTAATATTGTACTTCATGGAAATCATTATGCTCAGACTGTGAGGAGAAGCAGAGGTGAATAAGAAAATTAATTTCATAGACTTGGAGAAAATAAGATAACAAAAATTTGAGAGATGTGAAAGAGAACCAATGGGATACCCTAATAGTCTGTGAGGCAGTCAGAAAACCACTTCTTCATTTTATAAACATGGAAACCAAGACTAGGAGAGTTCTGTGACTTGTTTAAGGGGATAAAACGAGTGAATGGCAGGGGCTAGATGGGGTCCTGTGTCTCCTGGGAGTGAGCCAGGCTGGATGAATGTGCCTGTTTCCAGTGGAACCTTCTCAATCAGGTGTTAGGCCTTAAAACACAGCTGTCCTCCAGGCCAGGCCATAGTGTGCGGCCTCCATGGCACAGCTGCTCCTGAGGTTCATAGGCTTTTGGGTGAGGGATTTTAAGTCAACCGAGAGAGCTTTCTCTGTCTTCTGAGTGAGCTGTTTATGTGAACAATATTTCTTCTCAAGACCTGCCCTCAAGCCAACAACCCATGAGAGATTATAATTCGTAATGTCATTAAGTGAACTTTCACTGGGGTCAGTGTGTCCCAGGTCCTGTGGGAAGCACTGCAGGGATGAAGAAGAAACCACTTTTGGGAACCTATAGAGTCAGTCAACAGTCTGCCATCATTAATGTTTATTCTCCAAAGGTGGAGGAAAGACAGATGGATAGTTTCTGGTATAGGAAGTTTGGTGAGTCAGAACATTTTTTTCACCAGAAAAGGTAAGATTTGAGCTGAGTCGTGAAAAATGGAGATTAGTTTTAGAGAAATGGGGCAATTGCCCAGCATGAGAAGACGACAAGGGGAAGGTAGGGGATTGTCAGATTGTTCAATAGTGCCTAGAAGACTCTGTCAGCTGGTGGGAGCTGGGCAGTAGGAGATGTGCTGGAGAGGGTGGCAAAGCTCCACTGTGAGAACCTCTTTGCCTTCTAGCTAGTGGCCTATGAACAGGAAAAAGGGAGAATGCAAGATGAGATCCAGGATATGTAAGGTCACTCCAAGGTGGAGCAACAAGGCCCAGACCTGCCCAAGGGGGCCTTAGCCTAGGCATCTTGACCCCAAATTGATTGGGTCACTGGAACCAGAGTGTATGTACTTCACACATAGGGAGATGGAGACCTTAGCCTCGCCCCACACACTATTGGGGGTGACCCCATTACTGTTCTTTTGAGAACTTCTTGCTATTCAGGTGGGGGCACTGTGAGGGCACTTTGCTCCTGAGGAAACCATAAGTCCCTTTTAAAAAGGCAGCTTCATCTGAGGAGGCTGGGTGTCTCATCCTTTCTTCCCCGAGTGACTAGGCCTCTTTTTTGTGTGGGCTCATCAGTCAGAACCCGTGTCCCCCACTGGTTCTGGAGCAAAATGAAGCCTTGCCATTTTTGGTGGAGACTGGGGCAAAGGGCGGGGCCATTGAATTTTAAAGTGGAATAAACAGAAAAGCAGTATTAAAAGAATGAGGAGGTTGTGTAGTGAGGCTTGAAAGGAGGACAGGTGTTTCCTGCCCTGTTGAGAATCAGTGACCCCTGGGAATTGCATTTCCGTTGAGCAGGCGATCAGGGCGGGCTAAGTCCTGCCAGTGTCCTGCTGGTATACAACCCCAAATAGCACCAAAGAAAACCTAGCATTTTCCAGAGGGCCTTTCTGGCTCCTCAGTGTGTGAGGAGATCCAAGGCTTAACATAGTACTTGCACCACTTGCACCCATACACACCCTGTCACCCCCACACTCACACACACACATACACACACACACACACAGCACATCACTCTCTAAGGCCGGGTGCAAGTGACCATGGCTTTCTGTGCTGTGTGGCTGTCGGTCTCAGCTGGCTGGCTCTGTGCGAATCACTCTGCAGCTGGTGGCCCTTGGAGGATGCACACAGTGGGGTGACAGGCCGCACTGCTGTAGAAAACGCGCACCCGTGCCTGAGGTGGGAGGATGTGATGACGCACCCCTACGCAGTGAGAGCTCAGGCCTTTAAAAAGCCGAGGAAACAGCCTCAGAGCAAGCAGTGGTTCCACTGGAAGAAAGCACACCCAGGTCTCACATTAAAGAAGCCAAACTGTCTGCTTCAAAGAGAAAAGGCAACATCCTGTCACAGGCCATGCTCTGGCAGAAACGTAAGTGCTTTGACTGTAACTGTCAAAGCTAAGGAAGCACAGACAAGGGCTGGGGAGGTCACCGGGAAGTGGAACTGGGGAGCTGGTGGTGGCGATAAGGCCACAGGGCCTAGGCTCCAAGCCTGGGGAGTGAGGAGGAGTGAGGTGGGTGAGACAGAGCCTAGTAAGAAACCGACCTGTCAAAAGTGATGCTGATTTTCCAGGCTGGAGAGAAACGAATTAATGTCCCAAGGAGGGACAGCTCATCGAATCTCCGCTTCTGTGCATGAATCACTGTGGTGAAGAAAGGGTAGTTTATGATTCATCAAACAAAAGGCAGATGTGGTGCGGGCTTGGGGTGAGAGGGGAAAGCAGAGCAGCTCTTTAGTCAAGCAGCTTTATTTTTCAGCTAGCGGTTCTCTAGCCCGTTGCTCAGTCCCACGGGCCTGTGTCTAGTGGCGCTGCTTAGCTTTCTGCTGAAGGTGATTTGTTTCTGGAGTGTGTTGAGAAGAGGTGGAACCGGGGTTTTATGAAGGCTGTATTTTAGCTGCTTCGCTCCCTGGCCTGTTGCTCTTTTCCCCATTCTGTGACGAGGCTGGGATGTTCCGCTGCAAAGGGCCAAGGGGTGTATCTCTGACCTTGATTTTTATCCCTGGACTTGGGTGGAACAACTGTGAACTTTATTTTCCATCATGCAGGCTGAAAAGAAATGTGTGCTATTTATAATTGAACTCACCCAGAGATTATTTACAACATCCATTGCATGAAGTAAATGAAGTTAACCCAGAAGTCTTGCAAGAGTTGAAACCTAACTGGGGCTCAATTTTGTACTTCCTCAAGCAACAAATATGATTTAAAAAACTGTTCTACCTTCCTGTCAAATGTGCTTAATTCTTTAAAAATGCCTTTTAATTGATTCAGGTATACCCTACCTCAAGCAAACTTAAGAAAATCTAGGTTTAGAGAAACAGAAAAGCCAAGGAGTGTTTATTGCAGAAGAATCTATTCTATGGGATCTTGTAAAGTTTTGATAATCTAACTTCATTAATTAAGTTGTGACTTACAGTCACAATGTCATTGCTTCTTTGTCTCTTATGTACATTTTCTGCAGTTGAGCTTGTTAATGTGTGATACAGGGGAGTGATTCCAAAATTTTTCAGATTGTGAAGTCCCATCACTGATATCAGCAAGATACATATTTTTCAATAAAAGAAATGTACTTCAATTTTGAGACTTATAGACCCCTTCCAAGATAACTAGGAATATTCTAGATTGGCTTCTGTGCAACTGCTGTTAGAAGGATGGCAAAAGACCCCACGCTTCCAGAAGCAGTGGCAGCTGACACCCTTGGGAGTGCTATGTGCATCAGGGCGGGTAGGCCTTTACGGCGAAGACATTTAGGGCCTTCTAAGCATCCATATACCCTCTCACTTAGAGGTGAATCATTTGAGTTTGGTGTGAGCCCCCTTTTTTCCATTTTTACACTATTTTCATATTTAAAACAAGTAAAAATAATACCTTTTCTATGCCGGTTGTAGTAGCGCATGCCTGTAATCCCAGCACTTGGGTGGTTGAGGCAGGAGGATCACTGTGAGTTTGAGACCAGCCTGGTCTACATGGCGAGTTCAAGGCCAGCCTGAACTTCAGAGTCAGACCCTGTCTCAAAAAACAATAATAATACCTTTTCTGAAGAGCTACCCCTAGTAAGCTATGGTGCTAACTACTGTAGCTCTAGATCAGCATCTGAGATGTGGGTCACACCCTTGCATACCATTTTCTTTCTTCTTGGTTATGCTACCACTATATATTTCCTCTCTAATGCTTCCTAAGAGATGAACAGTTTTTTTTTTTTTTTAAAGAATGCTGGAGAGCCTGCTTCCTGTTTAAGTTGAGCCAACACTGCTTTGTAAAGGAGATCACACCAAAGCTCATGTATAGGGTAACTGGGGTGAGTGTTTCCATACGTTTAGATGAACTCCAATCAAACTCTGTTTAATTGTCCTCTCTGGAACCTTAATGAAAATTAAGAAAGGCCCCATGTATCTATCTTCTCACCATAGGCCCAGTTATGTGATACTCAGAGCATGTGGGTGACTAAACCCTGTGGGAAAATCAGTAAAAACAGGGTGGCACCACCAACCCACTTAGAATCACCTACTGGAAGGGAAGGGTTTGAAATCAGACGCCAAGAGTGCTGAAAAGGCACTTTCTTTTTTCAGAAAACACCCTCAAGGCATGAGCTGAAATGACTGTACCCAAGGGTTCTGGAAAGGGTTAAGAAAACATTTACTTTAAAATTTTGCTTCTTGCCTACCTGGCCCATGACCCTTGTTTGTGGACTAAACGTGCACGCGGGCTTTGGCTAAGACCAAGATAGCTTGATAAAGTTCAGAACTGTTGGTGCAGAGATGTGGAAATCTTCAAGCCCTAACCGTGCATTTGAGGTCGTCTTGAGTGGGTAGAGAAGTCGCTCCACCTGTGGGTTCTTTTCCCTGGTTCTGCACTGGTCCTTTCCATACTGTATGGATGAGAACTACCATCCACTCCCGCTACTCACCAGTACAGCAGAAACAGCATGAGTATTAGAGTGAGAGAGGGCTCAGTTGTACAGTAAGCTTTGCAACGTTAGTAAAACCATGTATTTATTTTTTTTTATTTTTTTGAGACAGGGTCTCACTAAGCAGTTCAGGCTGGTCTTGAGCTCTCTTTGCAGCCAAGGCTGGCCTTGAACTCACAACGATCCTCCTACCTCAGCCTCCCAAGTGCTGGGGTTACAGGTGTGTGCCAACACACCTGGCAAAACCATGTTTTTAAAAACCTGGAAAATGGGAATTTTAATGCTAGCCTCACAGACTTTTTGTGTAAAGGGAATGAAGGATGCAGGTAAGGTGGTATCAAGCTCCCCAAATGGTAGTGACAGTGGTCAGTTACTGCCTTCTCTCCTGGATAACTTCCTTAAGTCCATCTTGTGCAACTCATGATTATTCCAAATTCTCTCCTCTATAGCTTCTGTGCCTTGATTAGGATAATTTAAAAGCCCCAATCAAGATATTCTTGGGTGATAGGATCTAACAAGATTTCCCAGTTGTCTAAAACGGGGGTCTGCAAATATGACCTGTTTTTGTAAATAAAGTTTTATTGGAACACAGCCATGTCTGTTTGCATATTGTGTGAGGCTGCTTTTAGTAGTGTAATGGTGGAGGTGCCTAGCTGTGACAGAGGCTGTATAGCACATGGAACACAAAGCCTGAAATGATTGTTATCTAGCCAGCTATAGGAAGTTTGCCACACTCTGGCCTTAGGCCATCTGGTTCGTATGTTAGGCATTTATTTCTTTAGGGTATGCAGTCCCCTGGGCTTGCACAGTATCATTAGCAGTGGAAGAGAAAGTTTAGAGTCAGGTTGTTAAAGAATTTGTCCCATGCCAAAAATTGATTAGATCAAATTTCCTGAAAAGTAATGGAAGTATCTATAAAACATTCAACACCACTTGTTAGAAAGGGAATGTATTAGGGAACTACATTTTATTTTTGTCATTTTTGTTAGGGGAAGATCTTCGTGATAAGGAGAAGCAGGCTTGACTGATTTTCCTTGATTTGGCTAGTTATCTCACATCCCATAGTCTTGGCCTTGGTATGTCTTCACTATGTATAGTGCCCAAGGAGGCCCTAGGAACAGGAAATAGTTACTGTCAAGGTATTACGGCATAATGTGCCTTTGCTTTCAGACCATTTGAACAGAGCAGAGGTTGAGCAAAGAGAAAATTAGAGCCTCAAATTTCTCATGAGAAAGAACTCTGCTCTTAGGATTTACTGTAAGATTCCACTAAATAGTCAACTTTTTTTTTAGGGCAAGGAGAAAGAAAATGTGTAATGTACATATAATTTTTGGAAGCTTGAAATTTTCTGCATAAGTTCAGACACACTTAGAACAAAAAGTAATTTAAAATATGTGGACAACCTCTAATATTTCTATTTTGCTTATTTCATGAGTCTAATGAACACCTTTACTTCTTACCAAGTTAATCTGTTGATTCAGTGGTTTTTGCTGTTAAGAAGTAGAATTCAGAAGAGTGACACACATCCACAGGTACCTTCTGCAGGTGAAATAGGGGACACACACCAGGCACAAACAATTTAATTGGTAAAAATGCAGAGGATTTCTTATTTTAGAGAGAAGAAACAAAAATAAAATGATACAGAATTTCAAATATCAATAAAAATGATACAGAATTTCAAAAGAAGATGATCAGAAATTAACAATGGTTATTATAAGGCATGGTGTTATCTTCAGAGTAGTTGCTAAGGTTACAAGAAATAGGAAATGCAGATGATTTCATAGTGAATATTTTACTTCCTTTATCTTATACTACTAAAGAGAAATGTCAAATTTGTCCGCCTTGGCCCCCAAGATGTTACTGAGTCAGAAGTCTTCAAAGCTATTCAAAGTCCTGCTATTCACACCTGTGAACTTATTTTTTTGTGTGTGAGGAATTAAAAAGAATCAAGGTTGTCCATATTTGTTCGCTGTATGTGTGTACCTTTGATTCATTAAGAAGTCCGGTAAATGTTTGCCTTTAACTTTCCTATTGCAAAACAAGTATACTACGTATTTCCCCTTTTTCCTAAAGTAGTTTATTTTCTGACTAACTGAAGATGTTCACTGATTCTAAACCAAGAAAATCAAAGTTGGCCAATTATGACCACTGGCATAATCTCACCTTTGTGAATACTTATAAGTACTTTGTGAATACTTAGCAACATTCTGTTCCTCATTTTTGGAGAACAATGGCTGGACGTGAGTGGGGCTATCTTGGATGGATACGTCTCTTAAATCTTCCTGTCCTAGATGGGTGATACTGTGTTCAACAATTATTCTTCCGGGCAGGAAATCCATAGGTAATCAAATTTGGGGCCTTTGGTAAAACATCTAGCCACTGTGGTACTTACGGGAAATTAAAGATGTGTTTTCTTGGCTAAGAATGAGGAGACTGAATTTGATTGAAGTTCTCTTCCAGCTCTAATTGTTGAATTTTTTCTACATGGTTATTAAACAATAATATATATTTTAATCTAAGTATTCTTAGTTTAACAGAAGACATTGTTACATCTGCCTGGGCCAATCCATTTCAATCTTGGCAGCTCTGAAAAGGTATAAGAACCACTCTATTGCCTGGGTCCCAACCCAGAACTGGTTAGTTGCAGTGGACATTGGGATTTTCAGATGCTTTCCTGAGTGATCGTAATGCACCGTCAAGGTTGAGAAGCGCTGATGTGGAGGCTGAAGTCAATGGCTTCTCTTCCACCTTCGGACTTTACTATAAGTGGACTATGTTCAGTCCTTTTATTAGTGATAAGTGACACAGTATTAAGTACTTATCTAGTGCCATGCACCATACCAAAAGTTCTGTTGAATCAGTTCAGATTCCAGTTGGTTGCTAGCAGAGACCTGAAAGAATAGAAATTTAAATTTGTGTCACATGAAAGAAGCTCATAGTAGGCTGTTCAGGATTGTGTAGAGCCTATATCATACCAGCAATGTCCAAGGACCTCTCTTCATAGTTGTCACTGGTAACTCTAGCTATCATTTCTGCTATCTTCATTATATTTCAGGAAAGGAAGATGAAAGAAGCAAAGAAAAATGTGCCTCTTCTCTCCAACATACAACTTCTTCTGACATCTAAGGGCCACTCCCTTCTACACGGGAGACCAACATACTTGTTTAACTGGGCACATTGCCGCCCTCCACAATACAGTGGTTGTTAAGGGGAAGGCAGATGTTGGGTGTGACAACCACCAGTCTTTGCCATACTTTGAATGCATTATCTCATTTAATCCTCATAAAAAGGCAACGGCCTGGGTTCAGTTGTGAGGTCTTTTTCATAGACGAGGAAACTGAAGCTTAAAAACTAGGTTAGTAACTCACACACATGGCAGAATTCACCTGACCCAGACCTCAAATATTGGCTTGCTAAGTTGTCCTGTTTTCTTGCTGCAGAGCCTGTCTCCTTCACAGGTTTGAGGAGGTGCTCTTGGTGAAAGCCTGGGCCTTTTATGCTAGAGAACAGCCAGTGGCTAAATGAAGCACCTTGGCCCACAGAGGGCTATTCAGACCTTAGTGTTTACTTTGATGTGTTCAGCTTATATTCCATTGAAGAAAATTAGATTTTTGCTTATTGACTTAGCTCCTCCAGTGGGCCCTTTGCAAACATCTTGGCCAGAGAAAGGCTTGAAGAGGGACCTAGAGTTTGCCCCCAAACGACCTAGCACGTCTGTTTTCCGGGCGGCACTAATGAAAAGCTCTGTGTAGCAGCTTGTGCTGGGAGTTGAGGCTTTTGCCTCTTTTACTTCTTTCCTTCTGAACTTTTAAGACTTGGGAAAAGTCAGGGTATCCTCTCTCTCCCCTCCCCCTTCTAGATTTAGAGAGTAGGGTTTTGAGTTAGGGACATCTCTGTTCTTTCCCTTTAGCTGTTGAGCAGTTAGCTTTCTGGGGCACCGAGATCTGAACTTGAGTCCTAGATTGGTGCTCTGCTGATTGTATGATGTTGGCAAGACCTTTTGCCTCTCTCTGTCACAGTCTCCTTACACTGCACCAAGGGTACACTTCTTCCTTCATAGGTTGTGGTAGGTGTTTACTACTGTGCTTGACATTAAGTAAGCACTCAGTAAACAGTAGTTACTATTACTGCCTTCCCGTTGTCTCTCACCCTTGCCTCTAAGGACAAAGGTCATGCAGGCTGATTATAGATTACATTTTGCAGGGCTTCAGAGTTTTCATTTCTTTTGAAATGATAAGGCACGTATTCTGAATGTAATTGGTGCTGGGGATTGTGAGCAGGATACCGCTGATACTTAAACTGATCCTTGTTCGACTAGTTGGCCATGATTTCCCTAAAGCCCTTTAAGGTAGGATGCAGCAAGGCTTATGGTGACCAAAAAAAAAAAAAAGGCTTATGGTGACCAGCAAACGTGTATTTGTTTTTTAATTCACAGGTTTGATGTGTGTTTATAAACTGGTTCTGAGGAGAATGACACTTGAAATATGCAAGAATAGCACTAATGATACCGAGAACCGAAACAACAATGTGCTGCCTCCTTTTCTTAGTAATGGTTTCATTAATAGCACTTTCTGGGAAGAGCTGGCAGCCAAAAGAATTATAAATGAGAATCATTCTCAGACCAGGTGTTGGGACCAAAAAGAATACGAACACCCTTAATGAAAACTGAATTACTTTTCATGCTCTAGAAAGAGCCAGCAATTTAATTGGATGAGAGGAAATGAATACAGATTGTGAAAATCTTCCAAGACCAAGAAATGTTGGGGAGATGAACATGGGAAGAAGAAAAGCAAGAGAGTTGAAAATAAAAGCAAATGTTAATGTTGGATGAAAACCGCCTCGAGTTATAGAAGGACAATCAATCATCTACTCATCACACCTGTAGCCATATGTGTGCATCTAGTAATAGAGTTATTTCTAGCTAGAAAATTCAACCAGTGAAATGAGTTATCTTAGGCTGAAGGGTGGAGAAGATGGAGTGAGGGGAGATGTCATGGAACATAGACTCTTGAATATAGGTCCTGAAGTATCAGGCATGCTGCTTAGTTATTGGACACACAGATGCACCTTACCATTGGGAAGAAAATCTCAGGATATCTAGGCTCATCTATACAAATTTTTATAATAATCCTCTTTATTCAGACCAAATATACTGCAGAGCCCCAATATAAAGATAACAATGGATCAGCTTTAGGGGGATATTCAGAACTCAGGTTGCGGAGTAACTTTGAGATTTTTCTGCCTTTGTTTTGTTGCTTCCTATAGGCACCGTAACTATATGTAGAGTTCTTCAGGTGGTAGTTGAGATCTTGACCTGATCAGCCCTTCATTCCTTTCAGCAAGATCCCTGATATCTGGTCACAGATCCCTGGGTAACAGAATGAGTCGCTGTGAAGCATGTTGCATTGGTGTTCCTAAAATGTTGAAACCATGCCAGTCATGTTTTCAATCTTTGTGGGGTTCTTGTGAATAAGGAGAGGGCACATTCCTCCCAAACTGATCTCCTGACATCTTTCACACTTGATAGTCTAGTAACCACTCCTCTTCCCCAGTGCCCTTTATCAGGGAATCCCCTTATATCATGAGGGCTATTGGTTAGTAAATCTGAGAATTACCCTAAAAAGCTTATCTTGACTGGCAGTTGTGCTCACATCATGAGTTCGTGTTCAGGACAACTTTCACTCATGTAGATGATAGCCCAGGTTACCATGAGTCTTGGGACTTAGGCATTTGGATTTGACCTCAAATGTGCAATTGCTGCTGGGTCTGAAGGGTCCTGCAGGGAATCATTCTTACTTGGGAGTCATGGGAAAAGATTATTTCTTTCATAAGACTCTCTTTGGTCTTAAAAACCCAAAATTAGATATTGCTTGAGTCAAAGAACAAACAACTGTATTTCCAGCTGCCTCCTCCAGCTGCCTAACCACAGATTTTTTTCCTGTCCTAGAGCAGACTGATAATTCAAGATTCAGGACTTTACAGTATTTAACCCTGCAGAGGCTGCGGGTTGGGTGTTAACTCTTCACTATACATAGGAAGAGTTTGATTGTATCTCCAGATCCAGCTGTGACCTCCACCATGCCAATAAGGAAAGATGTCTCCATCCTCTCTGCTCCATCCTTCCCTAGGGCACTGTCTTGTTATTGCATGTAGGTGGGCACCGGGGGTGGGCAGGCCTTCCTGTTCACTGCCTGACATGGGACTGCGGGTCTTCAGCTCTCAGGTTAGGCTCTTTCTCTCCACATTTGATGCCTGCTGCTCCCAATAAAGCTGAGGTACTGCCCAGTGTCAGCCAGAATCTGCCTCACTCTAATGAGTGATAAAACCCCCATCTCTGAGCACTATATTTAAGTGCTGTATGCCATGCCCTATACATGGTCATGTTTCTGGTCCAGGTATGACATGTGCTCTAAGTTTCTAGCTCATTTGAAGGAATATCTGCAATGAAACCTTAGCCGTGTCCTTGTAGATACACACGATGTCCTTAAGGCATCACATCTGAAGTCAGGAAAGGTGAACCACCTAACTGATGGTCACCTAATTGCTGCTGTTCAAAAATATCTTAGATGTTTATTCCTGGAGGAATACTTTATAAAATTCTGAACTGGCTGCATGCCTACTCCTTGGGTGGTTTTCAGAGAAAGAAATCTGTTCAGCTCTTAATATTAAAAGGCCAATGCCAGGGTTTTGGTGTCTCCTGTTTAGAATTTCTGTCTACAAGTAGGGTCTCTGACTAGTACCTCTGCAGCATCACTGGCCACCTTGTCTCAGGATGGATTGTCCTTGGGGTCACTGGGCTCCGTTACTGTGGGGTGGCTTCCACGAACACGTCAGATAGACATTCACTAAAAGGATGCATGAGATGGGGGCAATTTATTGCCACTGTATTAAGGATAATTCTCTGTTGAGAGATGGACCATATATGATTAGCTGAGATCAATAGATAAATAGCCATTTGTTGAGCACCTGTTATTCAGGCATTTAATGTTTCACTGGGTCAATCCCATAAATCCGCCTTAATAACCCTTTCAGGTGGATTTTATTATTCTCATTTTACAGGCGGAGAAACTGAAACATTATGTAGGTTGAGTGGTTTGCTGAGGGTCCCACAGGTGATAAATAAGGTAACAGATTTGCAAATTAGTTCTGTGTAGGTCCCAAACTATACCGCACTGCTCTTCAGTGCAAGGGTTTTGGGTCCTGCCTCCCCTTCCAGTTGAAACAGACCTCTTAGAAGAGGGCAGGTTATGACTTAATCAAAGGTGGCTCTACTGTGGCTCAAAGCCACTGAAAATTTGAATCCCAGACAGTTACTCTTGAGGCTCAGGAGAGACCCTCCGAAGGCAGGTGCTTTCTGTCTTAGGATCTGAGTTCCTGCGCTGCTCTTCTGGTGGGCTAATTGGCCAAGACAGGGCGAGACCAGCTCAGGAAACATCCTGCGGGTTTATCCAGGGCCTGTCACTTTCAGTGTTTTGGATAAGGCTCGTTCTTAGTGTGGCTTGAACCTCTGACCCCAGACTCTCTGCATGGGAGAGAGAACTGTCGTGCCTCTTGACCTTGTCCTTTCACACAGTCCCTATATGACGGGGCCTCAGCTTGCTGCTCATTTAAGCTTTACCGAATTCAGGGGAGGTGGAAACCAGCCAAAAAAGCCAGCACTACTTCAATTCTGAAGCAGATGCAGCTGTGTCACAGTTTATAATTCTAGATTTGCTTGTGTGATTGCTTGATTAAAGTCTATGTATCCCACAAGAGCTAACTGTAAGCTCCTTAGGGCCGGGGCCTTGTCTCCTCTGCTCAGCAAGTGCTTGCTCAGTGAGTGTTCTGCCCGAGGTGTCTTGGTCCTGACCCCTGCCTTGGGACATGGTGTATCTGCGATGGGAACCCTTTCTGCTCTGGTGACCCTAGTTTCTGTAAAAGGCAAGCAGATGCAGCTGGTTTCTCAGGTGGACCTATTTGCTGTCATTTCAGTAAAAAAATACCCAAAATAAAACCTTGCGGGGAATTGTCTGAGTCTCTCACTTCTCATCACCCCTCATGTGAGCAGACTGCTGGCAAGTTTCTTGTGCACTGCTCTTCCTCTCAGCTGGGAAATAACGTTTCTTGAGGGACTTGCTAATCAAGGGAGACAGATTAGAGTGGTCCAAGCCAAGACTCCAACAACAGGAATCAGTGTCAGGACTGAGCCATAGGCTATTTGATGACTGACCTCTAGGGTCGCCCTGAGAAATAAATGGGTCTTGCCCAGAAAGGGAGGAGGGAGAGATGGGCTGATGACACTGTTAGATAAAAGTCTAGTCCCTGAACATCTCTGAGCATCACCTTCCTCAGCAGTGAGAGACAGGAGGGAGAGCGGATACCTCCCCTATTTCAGAGGGTGTGGTGGGGCTTCATGTGACATCATTTGTGTCAAAGGCTCGGTGAGCCACAGAGAATCATGCAAATGTGAGCAGTTATTTCAGAATTCCTGGGAGCTAAGACTGACCAAGAAACACGACCTTTGTCATGCATTCATTCAGCATACCTGGTCTACATAAAGAACAGTGTATCCAGCAACCTTCTTCCTGCTTGTTCTGCATGAGGTTTGGAGGGAGAGTGGACAGGTAGCATGCAAGGTGTGGAGAGCGCCTCGGGAGAGCATTCCCGAATGGCAGTGAGGGAGGAGTCGGAGGAGCACTGCCACACAGGAGGCTCTTGCTCCCGAGGCCTTTGGCTGGCCCTGCCTGAACTCATGGGGCAGGGCGTCAGGATGTTTGGCACACTCCAGGCAGGCCCAAGGTGCTGGCAGGAACTTGGTGGGTCAGGGTGGGCTGTAGGTCCTTGGGCTTTCTACTTTCACCTCATAAACTTGAGAGAAATCCCTGGGGGGTTGCCCCGGGTGTCACTTCTCTGCTGGCTACTGCTTCCTTTAAACAATGGCCACTCAGCCCCTAGACCTCTTTGACTGGGGCACTGTGGTTCTGAGCCTGAAAAACCCTTTGAAAGCACCCCATTGTACTTTGTGAGCCTTCCTGGCTCCTCTTTGTAAGGGGATCCTTCCCAGGTCCTCTCTAAGTGCTTCCCGTCTTCCCAGGTCTAGAGAACTTCTAAGTGACTGTGGCATCCTTTAGCTTCTCCCAGTGGCCCTACCTGTGGTGGATGAATGAACCCTGAGGAGCTCACAGGAAGGAACGAGTTTCTTAGATTGGGGGCCTGGAGTGGGCAAAGGTCCCAGACTCTTCCCTTCTCTGATTAGACAGGAAGTAGCCACCAAATCTGACATCTGATAGAGACATCTCAGCCTACTGGTCACAACACTGCCATTTATCCTTGGCTGCCCGAGCAGCCTGACAAGAACATCACATCTCAATTTGGTCCCGTTTCCATCTTCTACCATATCTGCCGGTGACATCTTCAGAGCCATGACCCTCCCCATCGGCCCTGCCTCCACCGTTCATCTCTTTCTGCTCTGCCTTGAGTGTTACCTAGATTGCTAGAATATGTGAGCCATAGGTTGACACTGCCTGGCTGTGAGGTCCCCTCAGTTCAAACGTTAGTGAATGGAAAGCTCATATTTACATGTACTCGGGATCTCTTTGTTGGCTTACATTATAAAGGGAAGAAAGAAACTACAATCTAGTGTAAATTGGGTGGGAAAGCCTTTCTGTAGCTTGTCAAGTCCAACATTTGGCCAAAGACCAAGCGCTTTCTTCCTGTTTGGAGAAAAATCAGCCATTGTCCATAAATGGAAAGAACAAATTTGAAAACTTTGACTCAGACATTTACCCTAAGAAGAGCACCTGTTAGTGTTTCAAGTAAGCAGTGAATAATCCTTTAGCTTACCTGAATCTAATGTTTCCCAGAAGACCTCAGCTATCTCAGGCCACAAATACAAACAAGGTTCTTTATATTGAAGTGAAAAGTGTCAGCAACTTTTCAGACTTTGTTTTCAGTTAGAAGCTGGGGCAAGTTTGTTAGCCCTGGGCTTGAATTCCTATTGTTCAGTTATTTGGTTTTGGTTTGGCTACAAGTAAAGAGAAAATTATTTGTGATTTTCCTTAATGGGTCTTTCTTCTTTTTATTAATACTGAAGAGCATCAGGAAAAAAATAACCTTTATAGGGGTCACTTAGATGCTCAGTGGAGTGTCATAGTGGTTAGTGTGTCATGTGAGTGTCTGGGCTGGAAAGTTTTTATCTTTCAAGATGGCTTTGTGTGATGACACCCTTGAGGTTCAGGCCGGTGTGAATGGAGAGAGTTCCTAGTAGGCGGGATTGTCGAGATGGGCTGGAAGTGTTCCTGTGCTCTGATTCCCACATAGGGAAATACATGCTTATCCTGGATCCCATGTAGCCCTGTGTGCCTCTCCCTTAACTGTTGTTGAACCTGCTGCCTGGTCAGGTGGTTCCCGGGAAATATCAGGAGAGTAATGGATGAAGAGTCTTAGGAGTGCTTTGGAAGCTGTTCCAGGAAATGAATGCCTGTCTGACATAGGTTCTCTAAAATTGCCCTGGAAGGGACCAATGCCTGGTGACCTGTCCCCTTAGCTCCTGCACAGCTTCTGCACTGTGGCTTGAATGTGGTTTGCATTCAGTGTGGGGATCATTAAATAAACAAGTGCCTTTAATTTTGCATATTTCCTCAGTGGTATTTTATTATACCTTTATCAAGGAACTAGAGCATCATGTGTATTTAAATCAGTAGAATCTTATGTTCCCTTAGCTTCGTGCAGAGCAGGCACAAAGGCCTACACACAGCCCAGTACTCTGTGAGGTGACCTGTTGGTTTGTATTTGTCATGCTGTGCACTCTCCAGTGGTACAACAGCTGCAGTACTCTTATTTTTGTCATGTGA
Organism: Dinomys branickii; assembly: GCA_004027595.1. Taxonomy (NCBI): domain Eukaryota; kingdom Metazoa; phylum Chordata; class Mammalia; order Rodentia; family Dinomyidae; genus Dinomys; species Dinomys branickii. The sequence goes on from PVLD010011642.1 coordinate 27,687, forward strand.
AACATGTCTGATGTGTGACAGGAGGAACTGAAATATCCTCTGCTGATTCTTCATGTCTTCAGATTTTTCAGTGCTCGTTTGGAAAATGGAAGCCCTCACTGTGAACAAATTTGTGGGTTTTGCTGTAAATGAGCCCTTGATCCCAACCCCATTGGTGACTGACTTCCAGGGGTATGGGAAGGCAATATAATGAACTTCTCATCCCCAGAAAGAGATACCCACTGAGAGCCGAGAGGTTCATGTTTAGATGGGCAGATTTTTCTCAGTGATGAAGACTTGGCTGCCACTGAAGACCCTAGAGTAAATCGGACTTTAAGTGTGTGCTCCCTGGAGCTGCAGTTCCATCAGGAGATGACTGAAATCTCTGGTTAACTCTACTTTGGGCAGTTGGGCTCTCACCTTCTTTTGCTGGCTTGTTCTCATTTCAATCTATTTTCTTTGGTTACTTTTTTATTATTATTTTAAGAATCAATACCTTTCAAATTTCCATTTTTAATATTCCTGTTCAGTTGTTTCAAAGTTAGCTCAAGTCAGGGACCCAGCAGCCCCAAGGTAAGACAACCATGATTTCAGGCAGACTTCCTTTCCTCTTCCTGTTTTGTGTTTGTTGGGTCAGTTCTCGTGCGAGTAGCCGTTGGGAGCATAGTGTCTACTGTAGAATTATAAATGTTGATTATTGCTCCATAGAGATTGGTGTGAAAGGCACAGACCACAAGTTTTCAACTTGTAAGTACACTTGGCTGTTGGGATCCCTTGGGAATTGTTCTGAGTCTTCAGATTCTGATACCTCACAGACACTTTGCAAAGAAGCTATGGGAAGCTACCACACTCTTGCTTGATCAGGTGGAGTCAGTTGCAGGATTCTTTGGCACACAAGTGGTCAGGGCACCTGGGAAGCTGTGGAAGCTTTGCAGCTGCCATAGGAAGAGGCGGGTACCCATAAATTGCTCTGCATATGCTCTGCTGTGCCAGGGCACATCTGTTGACACTGTGGGTCCCAAGGAAGTCCAGACATTAGAGGGTGACACCATCTGCTCACAGCAGCTCCCCAAAGCTCTCTTTGTTCATTGATTTAAAAACAACAGGAGGCAGGAAGCCCTTACTTGACAAGATCCTGGAAGTGTCCAGCTGGTCCCTTTCCAGCCAAATGTGCAGTGTGTCGCCTTCCTGGGAGGGAGTGCAATCAGGAGGCCTCTGCACCCTTCCCCAGAAATTTACATGCAAATTAGAGGGGGATAAATGAGTGAGCCATGTACCTGTCTTTGATCTGGGCCGAGACGTATGCTTATGGAATTGAGCTTGTTTCCAAGATGAATTAGGATAGGGTGACCACAGTGGTGGGACCTCCAAATAACTCCATGCCCCAATTTTCTCCTGAGTACAGTGTCTCAGGCTGCACTTTTTGCCTGAGAAATAGCAGGCAACCTACTTGAAAATACTGCATGATATGCCTGTGAATAAAGCTGATGTGGCCATGAGTGACCCTGAGCAGAATGTGGGAGGAGTAGGTAGCTCTGCTCTCTGCCAAGTCAGGCCACACCCGAGGTCTGAGGCAGCATTGGGCATCACCAAGCAGACAGGATGTGGCAAGTTGAACTTGCAGAGGAGAGATGCACCCAGAAGGCAGGTCAAGGTTTAAAAAGTCATTGAGAAATGGCTGAAGGAGTGAGTTGATTTAGGGAAGAGGCGTTGCTACCATTCCTAATAACATTAGCTCACGTGCATAAAAGGTCCCCTGCGCCAAGCACTAGTCTAAGTTTAATCCTTGACTTACCTACAATACACATAACATTTTGATTGTTTTATAGGTGAGAAAGCCATAAATGGACGAATTGTTCCATTAGAAGATAACACAAAGGAATGCAGTACTTGTTACCATAAGGCAGGTTCAGTAGGAGGAAGCACTTTTCTCAAATTATAGTTTTCCCAAGAAAGACGTGAGTGGAGGGGAGGGAAGAACAATAACATATGTTAAACACCTACCATATGCTGGACCTGACCTTGGGAGCTCCTCAGTGATTATTTCAGTTCCTCTTTACCACAATGGGAGAGAGGAGTTATCTTTCCTGTTTTATAGATGAGGAAATTGAAGCCCAGAGTCTGAGAATTTCCTAGCAATAAGTGAGAACTCAGATTGGAATACAGGTGTTTCAGACTTTCAAGGTGATCCAGGGGCACAGGTATTACTGTGGCTCCCGCTGCTCTGCACTCTTTCATCAGGCTGAATTTCACAGATTGTGACACCTAACCCACTGGTAACTTTAATTGCTTATCTTCCTCACTAGACCGCAAGGTCCACCTGGGCAGGGATCACATCCACCTCGTTCAGTGTTGTACTCCCAGCACATGGCAATAATGGAAGGAATGAGTAAATACCAGTGTTCATCCTTGTGACAGGGAGGTTCAGGAAAAAATAATTAATCTTCTGTTGGGAGATTCTTCTGCTAAATCAGGGATGAGTTGTTAGTGGTTCTACTCTCAGTATATCTTCAGAATTATCAGAGGGGTTTACATTTATATAGGTCCTGTAGGCCCAATCAGACCCCCAGAAGCAGACTCTCCAGGAGCAGGGACATAGGTGTCTGAATTTCAGGTTGCTCTTGGGTTAATTTGCTACACGGACAGGTGAGAGATCTGAAGATGGGTCTGAAGCCTAGACTGAAATGTTGTGGTCTTGATTCTCATCATCTGTCCCTGGAGCTCACCTTCCCTCTGTGCCCACATTTCTGTGCTTCCCAGGCCTTGGCAGCCAGGGTATGCTTTTGCCTAAGCCTTGGAGGGAGCTCTGGTGCCCAGTCAGGCATGGAACCTTATCAGCTGGGTATTTACTGAGCAAAGTTCAGCCCAAGCAGCACTGTGGATCCGGGTTTATAGATTTTCAGGCTTCCGGGCCTTTGATTCAGAGCCTGGGCCCCTGGGACCCTTATCATCGAGTGATAATGGGCTCCTGTGCTCCTGTGTGAGTTCTGCGGCTTGTGCTTCCACCCAGCCCCAGGCCATCTGAGTGGGCAGGTTGTCACGGGGCGCCATGGCTGCTTTCCTTTGCTTGTCCTTCCTGGCCAGGCCAGGAAGGAGCCTATGCTTGGCTTCTACTTGGGTTGCTGCTTTGGCTTCTTGCCTTTGATAACAAAAGAAAGGGAAAGCTCTCAGCAGCAAAGTGGATATTCTCTGGCCCCAGGGAAAAACAGATCACCATGGGATGTTGTCCCAAGTCCTGTTAGTCATGAAGAACCTGGGAACCACTTGCTCCAGGCTCTTCATTCTAAAGGTCCAGGAGAGGTAAGGGGAAGATAAATGGCAGCGCACGTTAGAGAATCACCCAACCAATTAATCAACAAATCATCACAGGGTTCACTGTGGACACATTGTTTGGGAAGATACAGTGCACTAAATCAATTTCTAATGTGGTTGGGAGCATTAGAAATGTTGACCAGACTAATTTATAGCAGGATAAAAATTTAGGGAGTGTTTACTCTGTATTTGATTTTATATGAAACATATAGCTTATTTCTTATAAAACATTCCTTTGATGAGAAACTGCAGAGTAAGTGTCTCAGAGAGGTTTAGTAACTTGCCCAGGATCACACAACTAGATTGTGACAGGGGCAGGATTTAAGTCTTGTGCCCCTTGAGTCAGAATCCTGCCTCTCACTGCTGTCCTCTACTGCCACCTATGAGGAATACTAATCAGATCTGCAAGTATTTGAGAACTAAAAAAAAAACAAACATTCCATGGACTGCAGAGGTCAAAAGAAGTAGGGGAGAACTCAGGCCATGAAGAACCTCAGGTGAGGATGGGAAGGTGAGACACACTGGGCCACGTGGAGTAGTGTGGCCAGATCTTCTGGCAGGAGCTAGTTTATATAGTGGGTAGTGTGCAGAGTGGTTAGAAAAATGAGTTCAGATCCCACTGTGAAAGCCTTTCAATCCTAGACTGAGGGGCTGGGGCCTGACAGTGGGTGTGAGGAGTCACAGAAGACTTGGGGGCAGGAAGAGTGATAAAACCCGGAGGAATACGCTAGCCAAGCTCCTCTCCTTGGTGACGGAGCACAATCCGGAAGCAGGCAGCTCCTCAAGGAAATGGGCACTTGGGGCTGGGGTTTATTTGAGAAGAGCTATGAGCTTCAGCGACACTGCTTTTCACAGCCACGGCTCCAGAGCAAGCCCCGGCCCCACCTCGGCCGTATCAGGGTGTCCGCGTGAAGGAGCCGGTGAAGGAACTGCTGAGGAGGAAGCGTGGCCACGCCAGCAGCGCTGCGGCTGTTGCACCAACTGCGGTAGGGTCAGTGCGTGCATCCGTGCGTGCGTGCGTGTGTGCATGCGTGTTGGGGCAGAGAGGTCAGGCAGAAATACTCTTCCTTGTCCACGAGGGCCTGAAGAGAGCAAGTTACGAGGTGGCACTATAGGAAATGGGCCTAGGGCACAGTTGGGTGTTCCTTGCAGCAGGATGAGGGGCGGAAGACTGGCTTGCTTGGCCCATTGAGAAACACTATCTGTATGGCTCAAATGATTGAAGAACACATACCTTAGTGCGAGTGGGGGGGTTTCCTCAAGGAAGAGGAAGGTGCCAGTTCCTCAAGTGTACAGACTTCTTGGAAAATAGAAACACAGATCCCTCAGAAATGTAGGTGGTGGTGGCTGGGATATGTTTTGTTCTAGCAAGGGAAATTCTTCTCTGTACCCGCCTTAGGACTGGTTGGAGTTGGCTAAATACTGGTACCTGTCTTGTCTTCTTCCCTCTAGGTGGTGCTGCCCCATCAACCCCTGGCTACCTACACCACAGTGGGTAAGAGCTGCCTGCAGCCCTGGGCTCCCCCAGGTCCCTCATCTGCTTGGCATCTGCAGTTCTGCAATTTTCTTTCCCCCACAGGTCCATCCTGCCTCGACATGGAGGTCTCTGCTTCTGCAGTGACAGAGGAGGGCGCTCTGTGTGCCAGCTGGCTCTCCCAACCTGCCCCGGCCACTCTCCAGCCCTTGACCCCATGGACACCTTACACTGAGTATGTGTCGCATGATGCCGTCAGCTGCCCCTACTCGGCCGACATGTATGTGCAGCCTGTGTGCCCCAGCTACACAGTTGTGGGACCCTCATCAGTGCTGACCTATGCCTCCCCACCACTCATCACTAATGTCACGGTATGTCCTACAAAAGCAGAGGGCACCCTTTTAAAAATAGGGCTGACTTTATGATCTCTGATCTTCCTTGTTGTAGGTTTCCAGGGCTACCAGGTCATCGAAGTCCACAGTATCATGTAGGAAGTCTGCCGCTATCCCCATAGACCCCAAATACCCCCCAGATACCTCGTGCCTGCTTTGTCATGCCTCTGCTCCTCGGGGCTGCAAAGCTCCCCTGCTGCTCTACCCTGAGTCTCCCCAGCTGCCTTGGAAGCAGTGAGTCTTGGTTACAAGGCCAAGTTTTAGTGAATGATATCTGCATGGGGTCTTGTGCCAGTGCCAGCCTTTTTTTTTTTTTCAATTCAAATAGAGTGATTCGATTGTTCACTTAACAAAGGATTTTGCCAGATTTCTAGGCTGAGCAAAAGCTGATGCAACTTTCCGGAAAACTGTACTTTTGACTTAGACTCATCTGGAGGGTAATTTTTGGGTTTCATCTGTAGTGTCAGCTTGGCTGTGTTCAAATCCTCACCCCTTTACTTACTCACTGTGTGAGTTCAGGCTTAGTAATTTGGCCTCTCTGAGCTTCAGCGTCCTCATTTGTAAAATGGGACTACTAACAGGAAGGTTGTTGTCAGGATCTCATAAGCTAATGCGAAGCTTGACACATTTCCTGACACTTGGAAAACCCTCAATAAATGTTGGTTATTGTCACATCCAAATCTGCCAGTGACATTAACCAAGGACCATCTTCAAGGCTAGATAGGAAAGGAAGGATCTGCTGCTCTGGGAATTAAGGAAGAAAGAGACATGGTTTTATGTGACCCAACATGTGGGGATCTTTCTGGTGTTCGAAAGTAAGGGCTATGGTTTCAATGACACCTGCTCCACTGCAGGCACCAGCAGGAAGGACAGCTGGGGCTTCAGGAACAGTTACAGAGCCCACCCTTGCTGGTAAAAATCATTTTGGTTGCCTATGTCCCTTCCATTTCCCTCTAGGGTCCAATGTCTTCCCAATGCACCTGCTCCCTGCGCCCCAAGCACCTTCCAGGCAAGGCCTGTGGGAAGCTAACACTCCACCTACCTGGCTGTTTAGCTGGTCTTAATGAAGGCAGGTAGGAAGGAGTTGATGCAGGATGTTCCCCAGCTGACTTATTTCCATGTCTCTGAGCCTGAGGTGGAGGTGAGGGGGTGGGTAGAGGATGTAGTGGTTCCCAGCCATTTCATTGTGAAGGATTCTTTTCATTATTTATCCCCCTTCCTTGTCCTCATTATTTACTTTCAAAGGTTCTGTGTATCAAACAAACTGTATTTATTAAGAAATAAATGATATGATTTGCTTTGGGATTTTGTTAATGAACTCTTCAAAGGGGGCTTGAGCCTCCGGTCAGATTTCAGGATCAGCAGTGTTCGGTTTGTGTAATTCTGTCCCTGAGCAAAGAAGCCTACAATGGCCTGGGAGTCAAAAAGGAAGGTGCTCCATATGGGTTTTTGAACTGCAGGAACGATAAGGATTTCCCACGTTCTGTCTGGTTGCAGGAGGCCTTGGGTCCATGGGCTCGTGGTGGAGGAGAAGCACTTGTGCGTAGTGAGATGTGCACAACAGCCTGGATGTCAGGCACTTCGGCTTCATTATTCCATGGAATAAACCCTAAAGCCTTGTTCCTCACACTGCAGTCTCTGGATCAGTCCCATTGGCATCTCCTGAGATCTGTTAAGAAATGCAGAATCCCAGGCACCACCCACACCCCACCTCCTGGACCAGAGTCTGTTAAAACAAGACTCCTAGCAAGCTGAAAAAAAATGGCTGACTCTAACCCTTTACTTTTAAGGCACAGAGACAACCAGAGAATGGCAGGGGAGGTTGGGGAGGGGAGGAAAGAGTTTGGCCTCCCATCAGTCTGTGAGGAGGGCTTCTTCTTCCACCTGCTTTCCTTAACTGTGAAAGGCCAGTAAGAATCAGGGTGCTGCCCCTCTCGCAGGCAGGACCCAAGGTTCCTAAGGGTAGTCTCTGTGCAGGTGAGATGTGTAGTTTCTGGAGCGCATGGGACAATGGCTCTGAGCTTGGGAGAGTCACGGGGGCCCCTGGTGAGATGGCCATGGGAGACAGCCCAGAGTCAGAGGAGTAAAGGACGTGGAAGGTACCAGGTAGCACCAGGAAGAAAGGCCAAGTTTGCTGGCAGAGCAGTGATTCCCAGGCTATCAGGATGCCTCGCCCTCTCTGTACTGGTGGCCAGCAGGAGGGAGCAGATGATGGGGCTACCTTGGCCCGCTGGGGACTGCAGGATGCCAGAGCTGCTGTGGAGCCGGAACTGCTTTTGTGTATGGGCAGGACAGCAGTCACCTTCCAGATACAGCTAACTGGGATATGTGACAGGCTCATTCTTTCACAGGTCTTTTCATACATTTTAAAACATGTATTTTTCACACTTTAAGATCTTTGAAATCAGGATGCATTTTAAAATCAGTGCAACCTGGAAAATCCTCCCTAATGTGCTATTTGTATCCCAGTGATACAGGAGAAAGAGGAGGTCTGAGTTACAAGGCAGCACGTGCAAAGACCCGTGCAGAGGAAGGATACGTCTGAGGGTTGTCTGCTTCTTCTTTGCCAGGGAGACTTTGACCAGGAGGAGCTGGAGCCTCCTGAAGTGAGAAGCCAGGGAAGAGCAGAGTTAAAGGAGGAGCTGGAGATTCCTTTGAGGCAAGGACAGGTGGCTGGGCGTGCCTGGTTGCTAACCCTTGGTCCTGTGTTTCCCGCCGCAGACAAGAAGCGCAGCCACGCCCACCATGGGGCCTCAGCTGGAGGGTCCCGAGCACCAGGCTCCTGTCACTTATTTCCCATGGCCGCAACCCCTTTCCACGCTGCCCACCTCCACCCTGCAATACCAGCCTCCAGCCCCGGCGCTGCCTGGAGCCCAGTTTGTCCAGCTCCCCATCTCTCTCCCCGAGCCGGTGCTTCAGGACATGGATGACCCCAGGAGGGCCGTCAGTTCCCTGGCCATTGACAAGCTGCTCTTGGAGGAAGAGGACAACAACGCCTATGAGCTCAGCCACGCCCTCTCCGTGGAGGGCTTCTAGAGCGGGCTGCAGCCCAAGAGTCCCAGCCCTGCTGCTGGATTTCAGAATGAGCCTGGAATGTGAGCCTAGACGTGTGTCTGTTTGGAGTAGCCATTTCTTTTTACCCAGAATTAGAATTGTAGCCCTCCCTGTGTTTTTCCCTCCCCTTTCCCTTCCTCTTTCCCTCCCTCTCTGCCCCACCTGTTTTCTTCTGTAGGGATATGGGCATAATATTTTATGGTCTATGGCCTAGACAGTCCCATTTCTGTTCAGTGCTATTCTTTGGAGAAGACCCCCCCCATGCCCGCTGCTGCTGCTAGCAGCAGCACGGTGTGTCTGTCCTAGGGCCAGTTACGCCTTCTGTCATTCTGAGGTGTATGAGGTGCCTGCAGGGAGCCCATCCCTGCCGGCACCTCCCAGGTGAGGCAGCCAAGGGAAGACCTGATGCCAGAGTCCTCGAGCTGTCGGTTCCCACGGCTGCCCTTTTGTTTGCTGTTCTCAGCCTCATCCAGATTTAGGGTCGATCTAGGCAGCAAAGGCTCAAGGGCTGGGGCTCGGTGTAGTGCGGCAGGGAGGGGTGGGAAGGGAACGTCAGGGCGGGTAGGGTGAGTCAGGACAGAAAGGCATGGAGCGGGGATGAGAACACAGGTCTGCAAGTCTCTGTTGGGGGGAGTAGAGAGTGGAGTTTGGGTTTTACGGAATGAGGAGAAAGAGGAATGATTTAGCTCCAAGTTACTGGGTTTCTCAGGACAATAACTCAGGGGAAACATGAGTTGAAAAGGTGAGTTCGGAGCTGTTGCAAATACTTTGCAGGGAAAGCTGAGCTGTAGTAAATAGGATGAATGATGTATTTGGCTGCTTCTGTCCCTCTCTAGATGCTCTGTGTAACTACCTAAAGTCCAGTGGTGAAGGGGTCTTTGCTCAATGCTGTTATGTGGCCTTTAAAAAACATCTTAAATCATCCAAAGCCACAATTATAGGGAGCCAAGGCTTCTTCCATCCAAGCACCATCCTTCCAGGGGATTTATAGAGCCTCAGCCAGGAGGACCAGAAGGTTTCATTTAAAATTTTATTTTATTTTATTTTATTTTTCCTGAAGAAGCATAAGATGGATAGGGGATCCGGCACAGTTGTCATCAGAGTGCTTAGCTCCTGAAAGAGGGCGTGTGCCTTCAGAACTGGGGCACTGCCTGCTAACGACACCACTGTTACTATATACGCAGAAGGAATGACTCTTCTGGGAAATGATCAGGCCTTTGATATATTTTCTTTGCCATTTTTGATACAAACTCTGGAGAACGATGCCATTTTTGGACTTTTTTTTCCTGCCTGGGGTTTATTTTGGCCCCCATTTCTCAGTATCGTGCAAAAACCCAGTACTCATCTTGAATTATTTTTATTCAAATGTAATGTTTAGATTTAAAAGCTTAATACATCATTTTAGATGATAAGTGTACATCTCGGGAGCGAGGGTGAGCAAGCAAAAGAGAGAGGAGGTCTCAGTCTGACGAACACCTTAGTTTCCATAAAAAACACTATGCAAGATTTTCCACCTGTTTGATGATGTGGAAAGATAACAGAGGTAATCTCCACAATTCAGCTCACTGAAAACTAGCAAGCAAGTAAGGTACTTTATGTGTCAGCTAGGATTGGAATAGGATGTTTTTCCCCCTCTTAAAACCCACTGTCTTGGTAGTAGTAATTGGTCTGGGTTTCTTCCTACGTTATTCTGCAAAATGGAAACATTTTCAATAAAGATTTATGGAGACTTTTCTGTGCTGAAGTGTATTTTTTTCCTAATCAAATTACTCCTCCTTAGTCTTCAGTCCCTGGTCAGTGTCGTTAGAGGAAGGACCTTACACTGGTCTTGTTAATCTTGCAAATTGATCTGTTGCAGAAGGACACAAAACCTGGTGCAAGGGTGCATGCTGTCTAGTCCTATTTTCTCGAGGAAAATATGAGCTTTGCTGGTGTGCTTGGCCTGCACGAGAACATGGGTCTGAGAACTGGAAGACAGATCTTTAAACCCTACTGCTCTTCCTGTTATTCATGTTACATGAGTAACTGTTCATGATACTGGGTGTCAGGACTAAGTCCTACCATTGACGTTTCCATAGCGGGGTCTGAAAAGCCATCCGTGAAGACTCAGGAGCATGTGACATCATGCCCCATGGAAGGCATCTCTTAAGGCCAAACATCATAATGAAACAGAAATACAAGAAGCCAGTCAGTCTCCAGCAAAACCAGTCTTTGGAGTAAGTAACGATTTTGGAGGGTACTCCTTTTCGTTGTAACTTTTTTGAGTTATATAAGGGCCTCTGCTCTCACTGCCTGTTAATCTTTATTGAGTAATAAATTTAAAAATTATAATATTTTCCTGGATGTTTTATTTCCATATTTAGGGGGGGCAGCAGCACATCAGTTATTTAGCTCACTTGAGATGATTTGCATTATTCTTTTTCCATATTCATGTAGACCAGAACTTGGAAAAAAAATAGGAGGAAAGCATTTGGATTTTCCCGTCTAGTTTTAGTGAAGATCAGTGGTAAAGAAAGGTCCATTAAAAAGACCGTTTGTCTACCCTATTCTATTTTGAGGTAAGAGTATGAACAACACAGCGTGCTATGGGTCAGTGAGGTGGGTGTTCTGTAAGATTCTGATCCATAAGCCGTACCCTTCCAGCATGAACTTGGGGAGTCAGGAGCAGATGAATATGTGATGAGATGAAAAAGGTAGACATGCAAAGGTGGTGCTCCACTGTAATCACAATCACACATATCTGTGGAGAAGAACATTCTTTAGTTACTCTTTCAATGTATTGCCTCAGGCCTGACCAAGCCTTGATTGTTGGGTTCTGGAGGAAGTCTAGCAAAAGCATTATAAGCCCCAGGGTCAGCACTAAATACTTTGATGGGATATGCAGGAAGGAATGGTAACATGATGGCTAACTAGTCAGATCTCAGGACTATGATAATTGAGTTGTATTGTCCTTGCTAAAACGGTTGCTATCCTCCCATTAGCACAGTTGCCTCTTTTGTTTTTTCTCAATAAAAGGTTACTAAAAATGCTATTCGAGGCTGCAGTCCAAGAGGCTGTAAGCCCCCCGATCCCAGAATTTTTTCTCTCTTGTATTTCTTTTTCCTCTTTTATATTCATCTGTGGGTACCTTGTTCTCGGGACCTGTTCACCCTGAACAGAAACGGATATTAGACCAATACATATTAATATTTAAGAACAGCCAGTAGTTTCCCACACTAATTCACCAAGAAATCGTTGAATATCTCACATGACCCACAAGTGAAGTAAATTAATACAAACTATGTTATCTATGGTTTCTGATTTCATGAAACTCACGGTTAGCTTTAGAATATGTCTTCAAACTTTAATTAGAGGTGGGTACAGCCTGATGTTCAGGGAATTTGAACCATCTTCCTGTGTGAGTTTACTACTTTTTACATGTCTACTTTCTTCATCTTATCAGGCATGGTGGCTCACGCCTGTAATGCCAGCACTCGGGAGGCTGAGGCAGAAGGATCATTGCAAGTTCGAGACCAGCCTGGGCTACAAAGTGAACCCACGGCCAGCCTGAACTGTATAGCAAGACCCTGTCTCAAAAAGATACAAAAAAACACCCTTTTTTTCAGATCTATAACTATAGATACTGTGGAAGGGTTTCATTTGTTCACTGAAACCAGTATATTTAAAAAAATATTCATATATATACACATATATATATTATAAAGTGATGCTATGATTTATGAGTCCAATGTGGAGTAATTAAATCAAGTTAATGTATGCCACCTCAAATAGTTAACTTTTGTGGTAAGAACGTGTAAAATTTACTCTTAGCACTTTTGAAATAGGTAATATGTTATTACTAATAATATTCACCATGCCATGAAATCGTAAGAAAACCTATTACTCCTGTCTGAGCCTTTGTTGTACTTCTGTTCTCCGTCCTCTGTAACTCTACCTTCTGCCTCAGTGAGTCTGACTTTTTTAGACTGCATATGTAAGTGAGACCCTGTAGTAACTGTTGTCCTTGTGTCTGGCTTATCTCACTTAGCATAATATTCTTCAGTTCTACTGATGTTGTTGCAAATGGTAGAATTTTTTCTCCTTAAGTGAATGCTAATTGCATTGTGCCTGTATACCACACATTCTTTATCTGTTCATCTGTTGTAGATCCTGAGGTTAATTCTCTACCTTGGCCCCCTAGTGCTACAGTGAGCACATACACTTCAACATATTCATTTCAAATCTTTTGGATTAATACCCAGAAGTGGAATTGCTGGGTTATATGGTAATTCTAGTTTTAGTTTTTTGATGAATATCCAAATAATTTTCCATAATTGCTGCACTAATTTACTTTCCCACCAGCATTACACAAGGGTTCCCCTTTCTTCAACTCCTTGCCCGCACTTGTTGACTTTTGTCTTTTTGGAAAAAGCCATCTCACTTCTGTATGTGTGAGAAGATGTGTTCCCTGCATCGTCTCCTCACAGAATAGATGTGAGTTAAGAACATATACTTTCATATGGTTAATAATGTTAACAACATCCTGCAAAACACTTTTAGGTTCAGGTGACTTTTTTTTTTCTTTTGCTAGCCTGCATTTCTCTATGGATGACACACTGTGTAGACCCACATTCACAAGTGACCTCTTTCACCCAAGTAGTGAAACCAGAAAGCCTGGTCATAGCAGCCACTCTATATACTGTACATATACAGTCCTGAGACAAAGTGACCAGTTCAATTTTCTTGATATGTCATCACTGAAAGACTTGAATAGTTCTGCAGCTGTGGTGTTGTTTGGCAACACAAAAGTGCACATCACATATTCTCAGACACATTCTTCTGAAAAATGTATAAAAACAAACGTTGCTGTTAACACTGGCAGGCTTGTCACCCTGGATTATGTGCCAAGTGCAGCGACTAATTCTTGCTAAAAAAATTGTACCTTGATATTCTCTGCTGTTCCTTCAGTTCATCTAGAGATGGTGATAGGCAAGAGAGAAAACGTGTGGCATTTTTGAACAGCAGCCTCTTCTCAGAGCTCATAAATGTCCTTCACAGCAGGCAGACCAACTCTCCACCAATAGTAAAGGTTCCCAGCTTTATCAAAGTGCTTAGCCACTAAGCATTATGTCCTCAGTGCAGACATGATGAAGGGGTGGCCTTCAATAATTGCTTCTGTTTCTCATGTTCATGTGTTTTTTTTTCTTTTGAAAAACTCCAGAAGTGTGTCTTTTAATGCTTGGTCTCCATATGGAAAGGCAGTTTGGACGGTCTCTTGGCTTTGTTAGGTACTCAGCACACATTATACAAACAGGGTTTGCAGAATATGAATTATCTGCTGCAATGAACCATAACTTAAGTAGGATTCTTAGTATATTCTTTTTACTGCAGCTTTATATTTATTGACAGTCTTGGAGTCTCCTACTGTCTGATCATTGGGTCTTTCCCCCTTTTCAAAGAAACTCTCCAGTGATGGTGGTGTTTCACTCATTTTGGCTACAGGTAGCTTGTGGCTTTTACTGAATCTGTGACAAGGCCAATGCTTGGTGTGGGAAAGAGGAAAGAAATGGTAAATAAAAAAATGGGCGGGCCACATAGGAACTAAAATGAGTGTCAGGTTCTGACTTACAGCCTGCTCTAGGTATCGCTGTACAATTAAAGTTCATCTACTCACACGCTACTATAAAGCCTGCCACCAGATGCAGCTTGTTACTTGCCACCCACTACTAGGTTTGTGATGTGAGTCTGCAAGCAGTCCATTTATTACGGTCTGTGCACAGCCAAACCTCTCTGCTAATGTTAATCTGTATTTGTGGTAGCCACACTCCACCACTAGCATCACCACCTCAGCTCCATCTCATATTATCAAGCATTAGACGCTCACAAGGAGTGAATAATCTAGATCCCTTGCGATGCATAGTTTACAGTAGATTCTGTGAGAATTTAATGCTGCGGCTGATCTGATAGGCAGAGCTCGCGTGGTCATGTGAGTTAGTGGTAATTACAAATGAATCTTTGGCTTGCCTACCTGCTGTTCACTTCTTACTAACTGGCCATGGATCAGTACCAGTCTGTGGCCTGGGAGTTGAGGAACCTTGCCTTAGACCAGTTAAAGTGGAATTGCTGGAGTGGAGAGGATGTGGCATGGGGAGTTGCTGAAGCTTTTCAGGTTATTCCAGTATGCAGCCATCTACTCTTCCCCCTCCAGCCAGGCTGGGATTGTGGTCAGGTGTGAACGCTGAAAAAGAGATCTCAGATGCAACTTGTAAGTTATTCATCAGAGTCTCCGAACCCATAGATTAGGTTAAAAATGTTTTTTGCAGGAAGAAAAATGTGATTAATAAATGTTTTTATAGAGATAATTCAAACTAGGCCTTTTTGTCTATTCTGAAAGATATAGTATTTATTTCCCAAATGAGTCAGGTTTATATAGCCATGTTCTCCTTTTTACACTGAAATCTACAAGCCATTTTACCAAGCAGAAATAGCATAATCCTTTGTGCTTAGCCAACAGGACTTTGTGGGACACATGTATTAAAGATGTTTAAACTCCATGACAGATGTGATTTCTAAAGAAGTGCTTTCTTAGAGAAGTAAGTCAGGAAAAAGATCTTTTAAGACTTGCAGCATTTGACCTTGGGAATAGAGACTTTCTAGTCCACATGCTTAAAGACCAGAAGGCAGACAGTAGATTCTAGTGCTGCTGAGGGGGTTTTTGTTCAGCCCTGAGAACTGAACCCAGAGCCTTCACACGGAGCTACACTCCCAGCCCCTTCCTTATTTTTTATTTTGAAACAGGTTCTCACTAAGTCACTAAGATGCCCAGGCTGGTCTCCAGCTTGGGGTCTTCCTGCTGAGGTGGGTTTAAGGCAGACCTGCCAGCTGCCTGTGGTGACTGAACACTTACACAGAGGGATAACCTGGGTGCAGGGGCTGCTGTGTGTCAGGTGGAAGCCCTCACTCTATGTGTGTTTGAAATTGAACAGCATGTTTGAATACGCATGTTTGAAATTAAACCCTTTCACATTTCAAAAGCCATTCTCACCTGTTTTGAGGCAGCCAGAAGAGTGCAAAGAGCAATTTGGAGCAACTGTAGGTAGGTTGAAATGGGGATAAGGTTATGTGATAATATATATATGAAATGTGCACTGTGATATCAGATATTGGAACTCTTCCATAAATACTAGTTCCTCTTCAGTAGAAGGTCTTCTTGCACCTTGAACTTTTAAAATTAGAAAAGCACAGAGGTATGATAAAAATACTTTATGAACAAAAATAGAAGACAAATTAGATTTTTTAAGATATTGTAAAAGAATCTCTTGACTGGAAAATAATTTACCTTCCTATTAATATGCACTCATTTTTTTATCAGCTTGATGTCTGAAATAAGAGTAGCTTTCATATAATTTTTTATATTCTTTAATATGCTCTCATTTTGTAAATAATGTGGTTGTCATAAACCTTGTAATACTGGTAACCCCATGTATTAAAATTGGAATATACACACATACTTAGCGCAAAGTTGTGCTTTCTTTGCTTCCAATGTTCAATGCAGTAACTTGGGTTTTCAAAAGTTAAGGTGCTGGGCAGCCGTTCATATGGCCAAGAGCTGCTGAGAGGTTCACCTATCAGGAATTGGGTTCTTCAGTTATGCCTTGAGGTTACCACAGAAAGTTCTGATATATCAGATCAGGATTAAATTTTTTTCTGCACATCATTTTATTGTGAACATTTTCAAATATGCAAAACACTTGAAAGAATTATAGAGGGAACACCAGTGTTCTCACCGCACTGGTTTGACAACTAGCTTTTAGTTCCAGTTTGTTATATATCTACCTACCCTCTATTTCTGTTAACTCATATATGTTTACATACATTTCCGAGGAGGCTGAGGCATCAGTGCACTTCCCACTAAATACTTGAAGACGCTGGTCTTCAAGTAAACTTTTAATAGTCTAGGGCTCCTCTTTTTTACGGTGAGATCAAATTTGTCTATTGCAAAGCATAACAAGTCTTAAAGGTACTTACCATTCTGTAAATTTTGGAAAAATTGGGTAACCTGTGTAACTCAACTGTTCATTAAGATACAAACTAATATAGCCCAAGAAAACCCCTCTTGCCCATTATCAATCTCCATGTCTGTCACCCTAGATACAACATTCATTTTTTTAAGCCATAGATCTATGTTGCCTGTATTGGAATTAGCATGAGTGGAATCATACAGTATATGCTGATTTTGTGTAACTTTTCTTTCACTTAGCATAATATTGTGTATTTATTCATATTATTGTATGTGTAAGTAGTTTGTTTCTTTTTATCACTGAAAGTGTTCATTACATGAATCTACCATGCTTCGTTTATCTACTCTCCATTTGATTGAAATCTGAACATCCAATTTTTGTCTATTGTAAATAGAGTTGTAAAGAACATTCTTGTACAATTACTGTATGTGTGTGTGTACATATTTTCATTTCTCTTAGGCAAATAATTAAGAATGGAATTACTGTATGTTTAGTTTTGTAACCTGATTGTTAGAAACTTTTCCAAAGTGGTTGCGCCACTTTACACTCCTACCAGTAATAAGCCAGGGTCTTCTTATCCTGCATCCTTGACCACATGTGGTGTATGTCAGTTTGGCTTTAATTTGCATTTCTTTTGGTACATTATAATAATGTTGGAGATTTTATCATATGTCTACTTGCTATTTATTTATTTTACTTTATGAAATGAGTTTAAATCTTTTGACCACTTTTGTAATAGGTCAATTTGTTTTATTTTTATTGAGTTGTAGGAGATTTTTATATTCTCAATATAATTCCTTCATCAGATATATGTTTTGTGGGCACTTTTATTCAGGTTGCTCATTGCCTATTCATTTTTCTAGTCCTGTCTTTCATGAAGTTTTAAATTTTGATGCAGTGAAATTTGTCATTTTCATGAATGTTTACCTCTAAGAAATCTTTGCCCATCCCTGAAGTTGTAAAAGCTTATCTTTTTTCTTGACTATTTTACATTTAAATCTACAATCCACTGTGTGTGTGTGTGTGTGTGTGTGTGTGTATGTGTGTATGTACATGCACACATGTGAGTTACAAAGTAAAAGTCAAGGCTCTTTTTTTTTTCCCTGTATGGATATTCAATTTTATAGTACATTTGTTGAAAAGCCTTTCATTTCTCTATGGGATTTATCTGCTGTTTTTGTTGAAAATTATATAAGTGTGATTCTATTTTTGGATTCTCTTCTGACCTGTTGGTGTATTTGTATAACACATGCCAGTTACATACTACCTGAATGGCTATAGCTTTATTGTAAGTTTTAAGCTCAAATATGTTAAGTCCTTCATGATTGCTTTGAGTATTTTCATCCTTTGCATTTCTGTGAAAGTTTTAGAATTACCTGGTCAATTCCTATAAAAAATTTTGGTGAGATTGTGATTAGGGTTGAAATAAATCTACAAATCAATTTATGGACAGTTGGCATCTTAAAACATTGCATCTTCCAACCCATGAATATGGTGTATCTCTTCATAACTTTAGATCTTTTATTTTTTTCTTAGCAGGATTTTGTAGTTTCAATTTGCAAGTCTTGACCCTGGGTTTGAAACACATCCCCAAGTATGTTATCTCTTTATTACTATTATTATAAAAGAAAAAACTTAAAATTTATTTTTAACTGATAAAGAGTATACACATCAGTGGGGTAACATTTGATGTCTCAATACAAATATATTGTGTAATGTTTAAATCAGTGTAAACATACATATCTCCTCAAATAGTTTTCATTTCTTTTTTTTTTTTTTTTTTTTTTTTTTTTTTTTTTTTTTTTTTTTTTTTTTTGTGGTACTGGGGATCGAACTCAGGACCCTGCGCTTGCTAGGCAAAGCGCTTATTCCACTGAGCTATATCCCCAGCCCCTAGTTTTCATTTCTTTATGGTTAAAGCTTTCAAAATTCTTTTCTCTAAAGCCTACAATTCTTTTCTCTAAAATTCTTTCATGTTTTTGACATGCGCAGTGTGTTATTTTTTTATTAAACCCTACTGTACAATGGTATGCCGGAATTTCTTTCCTATCTAACTGTAATTTAATACCCACTTGTCTTAGTCACTTTCTTCCTTGCTGGTACATGACCCTTGACACCAGCAACTTAAAGGAAGAGAGCTTTATTTTGGCTTGCGTTGTAGAAGTGCCAGTCCTTGCCTGGTGAGTGGGCTCCGGGCAGAAACAGCATGGTTGAAAGGTCTGCCAGAGGAAAGCTATTCATGTCATGACCTCCAGGAAACCCACAAAGTGAGGAGCCGGGAAGGACACGCCCCCAGTAACTCACCTTTCTGACCAGACCCTACCTCCTAACAGCAAATGCAGCTATACACACCCGTGATCACCTTCCCAAAGCTGCACCTAGAAGCTGGGGATATAGCTCAGTGGAATAAGTGCCTGCCTAGCAAGCGCAGGGTCCTGAGTTCGATCCCCAGTACCACCAAAAAACAAAAACAAAAACAAAAAAAACAAAACCAAAGCCCCACCTAGGATAGGTTTAGGGGGACATCAGATATGAACCATAACACCATGAGCAACCTTTTCTACTCTTTCCCCACTGGTTTCCCCAGCGTTTGTGACCACCATTCTACTCTCAACTTCTGTGAGATCATTTTTTTTAGATTATGCCTATGAGTTTAATCATGCAGTGTGTCTTTCTGTGTCTGGCTTATTTCGCTTAACAAGCAGATCTCTAGTTCCATCCATGTTGCTGGAACTGACAAGATTTCATTGTTCTTATCGCTGAATTTATCTGTTGTCGGACCCCTATGTTGTTACTGCAGTGTTCTCTGGTGAGTAGAGCTGCAGTGAGCATGCTAATGCATGTATCTTTTTGACATATGGATTTCATTTCCTTTGAATATATAAGGCAGGATTGGAAAATATGGTGAATATTTAATTATTTAAAATTATTAAAGGAAAAGACACATTGCCCTTAATCCTTATCCTTAAAAACTTCCTTTGCTTCAAACTCCTCATACATGCCATCATTCTTGCCACTTTTTTTTTATTTTAAAGAGAATAGTAAGAAAAAGAACAATAACAAAATGCTAACATCACAGACATAAACAAAACAAAGCAACAACATTAAAAATGATCCAGGGTTTCAAAATGATAGGAAAAGAACAGTGGTTGTTATATTACATATTGTTATCTTCAAGGAAGCTGCTCGGCAGTTGTGATGTCCTTTTATTGCATTGTCTTGTTATGTCAAGTGGATCTAAATCAAGGATTTTTTTTTTGTCTTTTTTTTTTTTTTTTTTTGGTACTGGGGATCGAACTCAGGACCCTACGCTTGCTAGGCAAGCGCTTATTCCACTGAGCTATATCCCCAGCCCCCGAAGTGGATCTAAAAGGTTCCCCTTTCATGGTTTTTCTGACTTTGGGGATGCTCAGGAAGTCACTCAGTGCCAGATCTAGTGGATAAGGTAGAGGAGGACACACCAGAATGTGCTACAAGCCTGCCTTCTGTTGGGCTCAGATTATGGTGACCACATACAATGAATCAGAAAATGGTTTTTTCTCTATTGTCTATAACAGTGTGCATAAGGTTGCTGTTCCTTTTTCTGGAAATATTTGATATAATTCACCAGGGAAGTGTTTTTGATGACAAATTCAACTTCATAAATAAATGGCTGCTCAGATTTTTAATTTCATCTTGTATCAGTTTTGGTTAATTTGTGTTTTTCAAGGATTTTATTCATTAGGTTGATCTTGTTGAATTTATTGCCCTAAAGTTGCTCATAATATGTGTGTATTATTTTAACAACTGTATTGTGATCCATTATGATTTCTCTCTAGATGTTCCCCAAGAGACTACTGTGCTTATAGGTGGGGCTTTTGAAAGGTACTGGAGTATGGGGGCTGATAGCTGACTCGCTGTTAGGAGGTAGAGTCTGGCGGAGGATGGGTCACGATGGTCATCTCCCACTAAGGGTTTATTTCCCACCCAGCTCTTCCCTTCACTTTTTCTGCTTCCCATCCACTTATCACCTGAGCAGGTCTCCTCTGTGCCGTGCTGTCCTGACATGGAGCCAACTGACCATATGCTGAAACCTCTACAAACTGTGAGCCAAAATAAACATTTTCTCCTTTAAGTTGCCAGTGTTCCAGCAGTGAGGACAGTGACTAAGATAGTATCTCTTCCTTCAGTCCTGATTTTGAGAACTTGTGCTTTCTTTCTTCCTCAAATTATTGAGCTAGGGTTAGGGTTCTTTATCCTTTTGAGGAACTGACTTGGACTTTGTAAATACTATTTTTCTAAATGTTGTCTATTGTTTTTAAATTGTATATTTCATTCGTCTCTGCTCTTTTTAAAATGTGCTCCTTTCTGCTTAGTATGGATTTACTTTGTACATCTTTAGCTAGATCAGGGTTACTCAACCTTGAAACTACTGACATTTGTGACTGGATAATTATTCATTGTAAGGAATAATCCTATGTATCATACAATATTTTGCACCAATCCTGACCTCTGGCCACTAGATGACATTAGTTTTCTCTCACCTAATTGTAGCAACAAAAATGTCTCTAGACATTGCCAAATGTCCCTTGCAGAACAAAATTGCTGTTAGTTGAAAATCAAATATATATACTAAATATATATTGTATCGTAAGGTTTTCTTATCTTGACTTTTTTCTTTTCTTATATACTTGTTTACATCTATAAATTTTCATTTAATATTACCCTCGTTGCATTCTACAAATTTTGATATATTGTATTTTTGTTTTCTTTCAATTGGAAATATTTTGTCTTTTGCCTTGTATTTTCAACTCTGGTCCCTGAGTTATTTAATATATTGTGTTTAGTTTCCAAATATTTTGGCATTTTTCTAGATAGTGTAATATTACTGATTTGCAATACAATTCCTTCGTGAGAGAATATGCTCTGTAATATCTCAAGCATTTAAAATGTCTTGAGACAATTTATGGACCAACATTTACTCTTTTTTTTTTTCAACTGAGGTTAGTGTTTTATTCTATTTTTATGAATGTTATATAAACATAAAATATAACATTTACTCTTTCTTGGTAACTGTACTACACTCTCTTGAAAGAAAAAGTAAGTTCTGTCATTGTTGGGTGTAGTGTTCAATAACTGTTACTTTAGTTAAAATGATTGTTAGTATTGTTCAGGTCTTCTATGTATTTAGTGATTATTTTTTGTCTAGTTATTCTGTCAGTTGCTAAGAGGAAACATTGTTAAAATCTCTAAATATGTTGTGAGTTATTTACTTCTCCATTTAATTTTGTTGCCTTTTGATTCATATTTTTGGAATCTGTTGTTAGGCATTTATGGCTGTTATGTTCTTTTTAAGAATAGACTCATAAATATGAAATATTCTTCTTTATCTCTGATCCTATTGGTTGTTGTAAAGTACACTTTTTGATTTTAACATAGCTACTCTGGCTTACTAATGTTTTACTGTTTGCTCTGTGTCATTGGTATTACTTTTATAAGCAGAAGTAATACGGTAAGATTTTATATTTCTGTAGTACACATTATTTATGGTGAGACTGGCTTTCAGGCTATCATTTGAACTTCACAGCAACCTTAGAGGCAAATGATGTTGCTATCTCTATTTCAGAGATGAAACTGTGTCCATACGTGTTAAGTGACTTTCCTAAGACCACAGTATTTAGCATCGATTCTTTTCTTCTTCTACTGTCTGTGCTTTTGATGACTACAGGTTAAGTATCAGGAGCATTGGAGGGATCTGGTGTGGCACATCCCACGGTAGGTAGAGGCAAATGTAGGAAGCATATATGGAGGAGGTGGTATTTTATATCAGTTCCACTCTAAGGCTCCAGGTTGGCTATACAGAAAAAGGTTTTGCTTATATTAAAGGGGCTGGGATTTTGTCAGGGTTACTGAAGTGAAGGAACCACCAAGATCTCTGAGTCTCAGAGAGAGGCTGGGCTGGGAACCTAAGTGTTACAACCCACGCATAATAGGCATCAACCGTTCGCCTTCATCATGTCTGTGGCACAGCTCGGCCTGGAGGGAGAGGGATAGCTAAGATGACCTCCAGCTGGCTGCCTACCCTGGGGTTCCATGACTCCTCATAGAAGCCACAAGAGAAGCTGGTGTCTCCACCTGCCATGCGTTGGAGGAGCCCTTCCTTGCTATGCTCTTGGCTGTCTAAACCTCAGGTGGACAATCTGTGGGTCCTCCTGGACCTTGGTTCAGCTATGGAAATTCTAATTATAGGCTTGTGTGTATGAAGCTTGCCCCTTGCTTTTAAATTGCCATTTGCTTGCCAAAGAATATATGTTTAGGAAATTTTAACCATACTTTTTGTTTGTTTTCTGCTTGGGTGTTGAATTTTATAACTCATATTCATAAACGTGTGATTTTTATTAAATATTCCCAGACTTACCACTCTGATTTTTTTTCTAGCAAAAAATTTATGTTGCCTTCATTTGCCATTCAATGCAATCTTGTAATCCTCACTGCTACTACTCACTTTTTCTGAAACAAGTTGTGGAACTTTGCACTTCCAGGTCCGGCATGTCCTGACTTTCCTTGCTGGCTCACCTCCATTGTGGAGTTCAATTACCTTCTCTGAGAATCCCATACCATCTGGTCAGTAAGAATAAATGATCCTCAGCTCCCAAGGCCTATTGAAGAAGTCTTTCCCCTCCCAATGAGCCCTTCGCATCTCCTGGATGAAACTCAACCCTTTCACAAGGTATAGGGAGACGGGTTGGGTTTCAAACAGTGTGAGGAAAAGACTCACTCACTGGAGAGTACACGACTCTCCCTTGGTCACTGTCTGTGCTCAGTAGGTTTTCATGTCCTGAGAAAACTCTTTGTATGGACAGTCATTCACTTTTGTTCTATAGCTGAACAGAAGGTTAAACAGCTGGGCAGTTCCTCTGTGGTTTGGTAGTTTCTGGAGAGTCATGACACTGATCTCCTGGAAGATTCAGCTCCCTGAATCTCAGTGCCAAGGAACCCTGGCTGTAGTAGCCTCTGGAGTTTAGGGCACTGCTTAGGACATTCTGGGAGCTTTGCAGGAGGTTGTCTCTCCCCAGTCTGCCCCGGGGTGAGTGGAGGTTATTATCACTCGTTATCAGATGGGGTTAGGAGTTAAGTCAGGAGTGGAAAAGGGGCCTAGAAGGCTCGGGGATCTTCAGTCTTGCTCCATTCCACACCCTTTTTCCTAGGCTTTGTCCCAGACACATAGATATACAAGGTCATCTTCTGTGGGTCTATAAACCTTTTTATTATTTAATGAATAATTGTAGAGTGCTAGGTTCTGTTACAAGTACTTGGATATGAACTCACTTGTCCGGTAGCAGCCTTCTCAGGCCAACTTTGGAGTCTTACTGGCTACGGTCATGGCCCATAGGGTCAGATAGAATCTAGAGTCATATCCTGGTTTTCTGTCACTTCGTAGCCATGTGACTAAGGACAAGTTGCCTGGTGCCCTTCTACACCAGTTTCTCCATTTGTAAAATAGTTACTCAAGGATTTCCATAAGGATTCTATTAGATAATTCATGCAAAACCCTGCAACTAGGGTCTGATGTCATGTGTGATTGGTGGGGATGATTGCAGGAGAAAGCCTGTTCCCTCCGGGATTCCTTTTGGAAGCCTGTGGAATTAGATGTCAGAACAGAAGGCCATCTGCAGTGTGCTTGGGAGCTGTGGGCTCCCCCTGAGCTTCAGAATACCATCGGGGTAATAGGTGTTGGGATCCCAGTGCCTTCAGATCTGCTGCTGAAGGGCGGAAGAGAGTAAGGGCTGACACTGAACCGGAGAGCCCATGAGTCTGAGGACACCGCAAACAGAAACCTCAGTCCTGAGCCCTAGTGTTTCTGGTCAGATTCACTTCTGCCAGAAAGAGCAGGACCCTTCACTCCCACTTGAGGGGATACAAGGGCCAAAGCTCACTACCCTCCTGACTACCCATCTTTAGTCGTGGGTCTCCTTGCCTTTAGGAACCCTCTTTGTGAGGAAGACCTCTCTATGGCCTATGTTAACAAGGCAACCCGGGACAGGGGGTTGCTCCTCCTCTGCTGGGAGAGAATCATATTCTACTCTGGCCACTTTAGTGGAGAGGAGGATTAGGGTCTTGAGCAGGGACTAGTGTGGTCTCAAGGAAAATACAGTGAGGCCAGGATTCAGAATGGCAACAGAGGGTCTGAAGGGGCAAGCTGGGGGCAGAGGGTAGCTGTTGCCCCTTGGACTTCACTTCACTTGGATCTGCTCTTTCTCTTGAGGTCTGGGACTCCTTTGATATCCAGAAAGGCCCTGATCTGGGGCTAGAAGGCCCTGGGTTTGGTCAACAGGGAGCAGGGAGCCTCTAATGACCAGCCCCACTGCTTCTTCCAGTCCCTGCTCCCTGACCTACAGGTTAACCTCCTGGTAGAAAGTTAATGAGTGATGTATTAATTTTCACAGATGACATTCCTGCTATTTGACCCCACAACCCAGATGACTGATGGAGATTGTTTTAGGGTATAACAATTCATAAAACTGATTTTACCATGGGGTTTGGATTTAGGTTGCATGTGTCTTAAGAGTTCTGTCTTTGCTGAGCTAGTCCATGGTTGTGCTGGGGGTGGGTGTGGAATTCTGCTCTACATATCTCCTTAGGGACCAGGTTTTCACTGAATCGAGATAAAGCAGGCAGAACTATTGTCAATATTTAATCAGGATATTTGGGATTCGGCTCTATAAAGCAATACTTAGGACCTGTGTTTACCAACTCTGGCTAGGAGCCAAGGAAAGTATTAGTCTCTGGCCTGATCCTTAAGGGCAAGATTACACAGTTATTTGTCCCAAAGTCAGCACAGGAATTCAGAGGAACATGGTGTGCTGTGTAGCACTCCCACCTATGTCTTTAATAGCAACACTTGTGTTTGGATTTGTGTTGGTCTGGGACAGACAAAGCTAGGAGCTCCAGACCTGACTGTCTATGAAAAGACCTCCTGCTTCCCAGTGGACTTTTTCAGGACCCTCTTATTGCCCACACTGCTCTGTCCACTTTTTCTGCCCAACTGGGACTCAATAGGGTCACCCAAGCCAGGCCCTTACAGGAAAAAAGAAACATAATCATCAAGTTCTTGTATTTGCCTCTTTCTTTCCAAATGACTCTTTCTAGGGATTTGGTCTTTCTGGAGGTGATCTGCTGCCCTGATAGCCAAGGGCATCCCTGGCTCTGCCATCTTTGGGACAAGTTGTTGAGTGGTTTGCTGGCGAGTGCTGTTCTTCTGCCACTTAATCATCCTCTGCTCTCAGAGCACAAGTGCTACATCCTCACTTTCCATCCAGCTTTCATCTTGGGTATCACCTGCCCTTCCATTATTCCTTCCATGGCGTATATGTGTGCATACACGTGTGTGTAAATGCACGTAGGGTGGTAGGGGCAGGGGTGTGAACTTTCAATATTCCTCTGATAAAAATCTTGAAGCTGTGTTGGGACACTTCTCTACTCCACAGAGCTCTCCACAGTACTGGGTCACAAATCACACTCACTTATAGCCTTTTTTTTTCTTTTTGAGACAGGGTCTTGTTGTGCAGTTCAGGTTGGTCTTGAGCTCACTTTGTAGCCCAGGCTGGCCTCAAATTCACAGCGATCCTCCTGCCTCAGCCTCCCTAGTGCTGGGATTACAGGCGCGTGCCACCACACCCAGCACTTACAGCCTTTAGGAGAAATAAAAGCTGCCAATAATTATAAATCACTTTTTATACTCTAGATACAGGGTTGATTGCTCCATCTGCTACTTTATTTAATTCCACACCATATCTTCTGAGGCGCTATTATCAACTTCATTTTATGAATGAGGCCAGAGACGAGGCTAAGTAACCTATTTAAGGTCGCACAGCTACTATGTAGACAAGTTGGGATTAAAGCCAAGATCTGTCTGATTCTACCTGCATTCTTGACCATGGTGGGCTACCATTTCTCCAGTGTAAATATTAAAACAAGCTTGTTTTAGATTTACTATCATCACTCAGTTAATGCATTAATACATCATTATTTTGAAAAAGAAAATTGAACTACTCAGATGAGGGTGGAATTTCCCCTGATCAACATTCCATTTCCTATTGCTTCTCCCCACTCAGCAGGTAATTATTATTACCTGTCTGGTATCATTTCAGATCTTTTCCTGTATGTGAGTCCATAGAAAATATTAACATCTCTTGATGTTCTTTGATATGTGGAGTCACATGTGTAGGTACCATTCTGAAACTTCTTTCACTTAATGATATGTGTTGACCCTCTTTCCATGTAAGCTTATGAATGTTCATTTATTTCTTTCTACCATGGCCCCAAATTTCATATTATAAGTGCGTATAATAGTTGTCTATTTACTGGTTGTTTGCTTTTTTCCCTAGTCACCTCCCAGTTGGTGAACATTTAATTTGTAATTTATAATTAAATACCCATAATAATTATGTTCCAGTGAAGACCACTAGACATAGTTCTTTGTGTACTTTTTTTTCCTCATTCAGCAGGAGCAGATTTGCTACACAATAGAGTACGAAAATTAAATTTTTAATAGACACTGACAAATGACCTTCAAAATGGCTACGCCAATTGATAACTTGGTGACATATATATTCAGAGAAAGGCACCGTATCTCTATGGAGGGCAGCACCACAACAGTGGGTTTAAATTGTAGGCAGATGCACTGATATATAAGATTGCAGAATTAGCCTAGGGAGTGTCAACCTGAGAAGGCCTCTTCCTGACCACAATGAACAGCAAGAGATACCAGGGTGGAGGCAGGAAGAAGTACAGGTTCTGGCCTCCCAGTCTTCCTGGTAGGCAGGTGACAACCTCTCCAAGGCTCAGATTTATACCTGCAAACTGGAGACCACAATCTCACTAACACTGATGGATGTGAGGGTTAAGTGATACATGAACAGCTCATAACATATGGCCATATACAAGGAAAGAATTTGACAGCAACTAGCATTAGCTAGAAATGAGGACAGGGAGGACATGAGGGATCTTTCCTGGAAAATTTTTAAGGATAACAAACCTACCTTTGAGCTGAACGCAGGTGCCATCTCCAGGGAGTGCTGGATAACAGGGCATTGACTCAGAGCAGAATTATAAGCCACAAACCCTGACCTTGACTCTGACTCTGACCTTGAGTTTTGGCCAGGCATAGAAATGATAAATTCACACACACAAAATGATTCCTAATGATTTTTTACTGTAAAATGTTCTAACTTTTTAATTCTAACTTCTTTGACATTTTGTGTGGCAAATATACTGTGTGGTGTTTTGAGCTATTCAGACAATGTCCATACATTTTTAAGGCAACGCTTTCATTTGGAGGGTTTTAATTTCTCACTAGCAGCATTCTCTTTTCCTTCCTCTCTTTTGTTATTACAACTGAAGTATGTGGCCACAGAGTTCTCATTACAACTGTTATGACCCTCAGATACCTCAGCCCCGTAGAGGAATGGATTTTTAGTGGAGGGAGCCAAAGCTGTAAGCATCTTTCTGATGGGAACTGGGTGGTGGGGGGACTGAGTTCACCACCTGCATTCCTCTGTGTTGTTTCCAGACCAAACTGGAACCATGCTCTAAACAGACCCAGGGGCCTGGAGAGAGACAACAGGGCTCATGGCTAGCCTGCGAAGCCCACATTCCTGTAGCTGGCGGGGAGCCAATGGGTAGATGGCCCCAGGGACCTTTATGAGTGCCCTTCAGCCTATACTGTGGTTTTGGCATGCACCAGGCTTTGTCTCTACTGCTAGATATCAAGAACTGTCACAAAGACATGGAACCAGTCAGGCAGTGACCCCTAAAGCCACCTCACCTGAACCCCACCCTAGCTATCATTGCATCTGACCTCAGACTGAAGATGAGGAGATTGACCTTCCAGGATTTGGTATGTGCAGAATGTCCCTGCTTGTAGGTACATGTGGCTTTCAACAGGTTTCTGGGGCCTTAGGGGAGGAGGGGAAGAGCCAAGTGCAGTGAAGTGAGCCCTTGGGCTACCAGGCCCGGGCTCAAATCTCTGCTGCGTTTGCTAACTTTATGATAGCAGTCAGGTCACCTTACCTCTCTAAGCTCCTTTTCATCTATGCAATGGAGAAAATAATACCAACAGCAGATCCTGGGGATGGTTTAGTTAAAGGTGCTTGGCAGGGAACAGGAGCTTCTTCTTTCTTCTCCTTGAAATCACTCTGTCTGATTAAGACACTCGTCCTGAGACCACATTCTCTGACTTCCTTGGTTCGGAAGGTCAAGAAAGATCCTAAGCACACTGGAAAGAGTCCCATGCTTGGGCCAGCCAGGACTTACAGTGACTGACAAAGCCAGATCAGGCTTTGCTTGCAGTAGCCTTGAGTGGAGAGGCCAGATTGAGCTGAAACCAAAACTGCAGCCAGTGTCTTCTACAGGAAAGTGCCCAGAATCACTGGCAGATTTCTGTAAAGTTTAGTTATATCTCCCGGGAGCAAGTGCTGGCTTGTTTTGATTGATTTTTTGGCTTTCAAGTTATAGTGCATGGATTTCTGAATTTCAAAGCCCTCTAGCGAATATGCAAATGTTGTAACTCAAGGTGTAACGGACAGGTGGATTTAACAGTCTGAAGCCAACACTTCTGGATAGTTCCTGTTGTAAAGCTGAAAACCCAAAAGCAAGATTTTTTTTAACCAATAGAAATTGTTTGGGTTGCTTCCATGTGGGGGGTCTTTTTAGGCTGTTGAAGAGAGATATTTAAGGAGAAAAATTCTAAGAAGAAACTTTATTTTTCTGCTGTCAGATTTGATGTGCTATTTGCTGTGTGTGTGTTTCATAGGAGTTAGTTGGGGGCTGTAGCTAGGATGAGGTCTGCGTGGGTCCTAGGCCAGGTAGAAAGATGGCAGCCACCTTGGCCTTTCCCAAGGACTTTATTTATTTGGGGAGTTGCTTATCTATGCCTCCTTTCTTCTTTGACTCCTCATGGGCTTCTTGTGGGACTCCGTTCCAGTAGCAGAATTGATCCTGACCAAGTAACTGGAATTAAGGTAATGGTTAAAGGCATGAGCTTCAGAGCTGGACAGACATGGATCCAAATCCTGGCTTTTCCCACTTCCTGTGCTTGGGACCGTGGCCATTTTGTTTAACTGCCACTAACCAGGAAAATGGATCCCAAAACAGTACCTGCTTCATGTTTTAAGGATGAAAACCACAATTATGTAAATCCCACAGTACAGCACATCACACTTAAAAAATTGTCTTCTGGAAGGGTTAGCAGTATTTTCAATACGCTCGGCAGCTCCAGCTCACCCACAGCTGGTGAGTCATATTATGGGCCTAACCTGTGCTCCATGATTTGAGGGGAGGAGAGAAAGACTAGCCTTGGTTCTGAGCCCTAAGGAACTCTGAGAGAACAAGACTTACATATGAATGCACAGTTCTCCCTCTCTCTCTCTTTTTTTTTTTTTGGTACCGGGAATCAAACTCAGGACCTTGCACTTGGCAAGCAAGCACTTGTGCCACAGAGCTATATCCCTGGCCCCTCACATGAATGTATAGAAAATGATAAATTGTATATCTCCAAGCTAAGTGTTTAGTAAAGTGCTAAATTGAATGAGACAGGCAGTTAGAATAGTGGAAATACAAGGAAGAGAAGGTAATATAAGTGACACGATGCCTAGTTGTTCTCAGCATTTACTATAGCCAGGACTGGGTCTCTTGATTTGTTTGGTAGCCCTGGGACAGGAACAATTTCACCTGCATTTTATTCACAAAAGGGCAAGAAGCCTCAGAGGAATGAAATGAGTCATGTAAGGTCATATAGCTTGACGTGGCTAGTTTGCATCCTGAACCTGTACCGTGGCAGCCAGGCTTGAGCTGACTTGGAAAGAAGGGTGGGCTTGGAGAGGCAGAGGTGACGGTGGAGTCCTGTTTCTGAGTTTGCAGCTTTATGGTGACATGGAACAGGGACCCACTGAGATGTTAGAAATGCTGCTGGGTGCCACTGAAGGCTCCTGACACAGACCACTGGTCCTGTCATGCCTGGCTGGCTGCGGACAGCAATGCTGGCTAGTCCTGGCAGGTGAAGACCACGTAAGGCTCTGCCTTGCCATGACCCAGCAATGAAACTCGATACAAGCTCTGGCCCCACAAGGTGCCAGACATTTGCCTTGTTATCTGACTGGGACATTCCATGGCCAAGTGGACACCTGGGTTATGTCTGTCAGCGTAGATCTACATCATGCTATGCATGCCTTTGCATCGCCGCCTATCTGGCAGATTTTGCATTTTTGAGAGTCTGGACTGGCATGATGGTGAACTACCCAGTGCTGAGGGTATCTTGGGACAAACATTGGTTCAGGTATAAAACAAATTGCTTTCTGCCCAACCTTTAGGTGTGTGACCTTGGGCAGGACATCTCATCTCTCTAGGCATCAGTTTCCTGTACCATAAATGGTAATGGTAAAAGATACTTACCCTTAGTTTCAGTTTGGTATATGTGCTGCTGAAGCAAGCATAGTTTCAGTTTGGATGTTAAATATCATAAACAGCCTGGCCTACCCTGGTAGGCGCTCCATACAATTAGTGACTATTTTTCAGGGCAGTAGCTGTTTCTGGAATATTGAGAGCTTTGAGCTCTTTCCTAGAGCATAGGCAGTGCGTAGGGGGTGATAACTGGGTAGAGATGAGTATAAGATGGCATTAAGCTGCCATGGTATCTTGATTGCTTATTCTTGGAGGAGTCCCAGCTTTCATTTCTGAGCTACAAGGGGGAATCTGAATGGGATTTGAGTGTGTGGAAATCCTGCTTCATCTGGTGGCTGGTAAAGCTTTTATGATTGTGATCAAACTTGGCCCCTAAAAAGTCTTGCTGAACTAAAGATGGGCTGGAGAAGTAAGCTCAAGTGTGTCACCCAGTTGAAACTGTGGCCTGGAGGTAGACTGCGGCAGTTATGAGGGTGTCTCACCTTTTCTATCCAGGCCTTCGTGTAAAGAGAACACGAGGTGTGCTCTGACTGGCTGACTTTACCCAGCACCTTACCGTCTAGGAACACCTTAACTTCCCTCTCTGCATGGGTGTCACTCCTTTACCTTTTCTTTCTCCCGGCATTTATAAGAGCCCCTTGAGGCTGCCATTATTATGCGGATGAACAAATACACTCAGTTCCTTAAGGAGCTTGCACAGGACCATTCATGTAAAGGTCCTAGAAGAATGTGACACTCTAGGATCCAGAAGAAGTTCTGGGCTGGTTGTCCAGTTTGGGACTTAAGGCCTTCTTCTGGATCCCTAAGCACTACGCTTTGCCCAACTAGATTCCTAGGCTCTGCTGGTGCCAACTGGATGTTTGCATAGTGCATCTGAGAACTTTATGAGAGTAGAGAACCCTCTGCTTTATGAGAAGTTGGCTAATCATGAGACACCACTGGTCTGTTGCCATGAAGCAGATGGGGCAGATAGATGATTTCAGGAGGTTGTAAAAATTCTCTGGACAGCTTCTGCCAAAAAAAGAAAGCTCTAGAATGGGCAAAAGGTATTTGTCAGAGACATTTTTTTGGGTAGGGTGGGTCTGGCTTTTTGGAGAGTCACTAGAGCAGTGCAAGATGAGCTTGAGGTTGTGATTTTGATCGAGTCAGCCTGAAATCCTCCTTATTCTAAAAATCCAGGCTAACCAGCCACCGCTTCTGAAGCTTCAGCCAGATGGACAGATGAAAGTTGAGTCTAAGGGTGGAGGATAGTTCTGGTTAGTTCTGGAAGCCTCTGAGTTTCAGAAAGCAGAACTACCTCTGACAGGTGGCAAGTGTGGGGATTAAACAGGAACTTTATTTTCTGTACCAAACGAGGGAGAAATTCCTAGGCACTGGAAGAGATTCTGTAGCCCTCATGGGTGTGCTATTAGCCTGCTTTCTTCACTTGGCCTTGTGGTTGTTAGTGGAAGCAGATGGATTCTGAGTGTCCTAAGGTCCTGGGGAGGAGGAGGAGGAGGAGGAGAAGGAGGAGGAAAGAAAGAAGAAGAAGCAAGAAAGGACAAAGAGAGAAGAAGAAGAAGAGAGAAGGACTTCATAGGGAACTGTGCTAGGCCAGGAAGTATGGATTTTTCCAGCCAGAATGCAAGTGAGTCTGAGGTCTGAGCTTAATCTTTGCTTGCCTGGCCGCAGATGTTGGCAGTCGGGTCTAACGCCCACTCTACCTGGGAGAGGAAGCTGGAGAAAGAGGTGGGTAATGATTACATGAGACAGGGCTGGTTTTCTCTGCAGTTTTGGAGACATCTGACTCATGCTTAAGAGTTGCCTGATCTCTTAATTTCAGATTTTTGCCATTTCCCCAGTTTCATGGGTGATAGGTCAAAGAAATAGAGGAAAAGAGGATTTCTCTGAGCTTTGCCTTCAGGAAAGGCAATGTCCGTTTGTGATGCTACAGCAGAGTATCTGAAATGGTAATTTGTAAGGAATGGAGGGGGGCTGGGGATATAGCTCAGTGGAATAAGCGCCTGCCTAGCAAGCGCAGGGTCCTGAGTTCGATCCCCAGTACCGCCAAAACAAAAAAAAAAGAATGTTACGGCTGTATAAGGAATGGAAGTTTATTTAGCACAGTTGCTGAGCCTGAGAAGTGTAATGGCAGAGCACTGGCAGGTCCAGGGTCGGGGTAGGGGTTCTCTGCCCCCATGGTGGCCCTCGCCGCTGCAGCCTCTGCTCACCATGAGTTCACTTGGCAGAAAACAGAAGAGCAAGCAGCCCCTTTATCAGGGCATTCAGTCTCATTCACCACTTAATACTATCATATTAGCAACCTCTGAATTCAGGGGACACATTCAGTCTGCAGTTTAACCCTATTCTGCCTTTTCCCGCGTGATAAGCTGCCAGAGGGGCTTGGATTTCTCTGAGGGTACAAGAGTCCCCTCTTTGCTTTCAGCATTTTCTTTTCCTAGAGAGGCAGGATGCGTATTTTTCCTTTAAATAAGAACTGTGGCCTATCTATGGCATAGAGTCTCTATTGTCCCCTCTCCTTCTCTTCCTCCCTCTTTTTCTTTTTTTCATATCTCCCTTCATTCCTTGAATCTCCTCTGCCTTCTCGATTTCCCCTTCCTCTTTCCCCTCGTCATCCCAACCGTTCCCCTTTTTATGTATCAGTTTTGGTCCTCACTCCCGATAATCTTGCCTCCATAACAACACCGTGGGCTCCCTGAGGCCAAGGACTGTGTCCTAAACTCATACCTCCCTGACATCAGCAGCCTGCCTGGCATGGGCAGGGGCTTTCTAGAAATCCTTGTCATCATGGCTCTCAGTGAGGTTTGACTTTCCTCACAGGGACTAGGCTGCAGAGACCAAGGCAGCACTGTGGCTCCTCACCAAGCCTGCCTGCTATGCATTCTTGGTTCCCTGAGCTGGCTGCTGCTTGGCAGCTTCGGTAACTGCTGGTTGCTTTGTCTCTTTCCTTGTGCTTGTCCTCAGGCTGCTGTTATCAACCACTGCTGCTTGTTTTGGCTGCACAGGCTCGTGTTCAGAGGGAAGAAGTGCTTTTGGATAGCATGTGGGCAAGTTTCAAGCTTCCCCTTCTCTGTATTGCTTTATCTGCTGGCAACAAGAATTTTTAGTAGCTGGAAATGCTAAAAATATCTCTGAGCTTTAAGTTTTTGACTCAGTCTAAGAAAAAGAACAAAAACAAACAGTATTAAGAATGAGTTCTCTAACTCTGCTCACACTATTTTTCATTCAGACTTTAAGAGTGACCTCTTGGCTTTTTGTTACTATGGGTTGTGACTATGATACAGAGATGTATGGGAGTAGGCAATAAGACATCTCTGTCAAAGGATTGAATTAACTTCTTAACACTTTAACCTTATGGTTAAATAGCTAAGGCCTATGGTACCCTTGTTACACACCAGGCATTGGGGTAACCGCTTCATGTGTATTTTTCACTGCACCTTCAAGCAATGGTTGGAGTCTCTCTGAGTCTCAGATTTCCCAATCAGAAATGAGTTAACACTGTCTGGTGATGGGGGCTGAGTGAGAGTGCCTGGAGGTGGTCTAACAGGGGAGCTGGTACACAGCACACACACTATAACTAGGTGCGGGAAGGACATCTGCACAGGCGATAAGCTGAGGTAACCGGAAACACGATTTTCTCTCAGTGTAGGAGGAGAATGTAAAACTCAGCTAGGCAGGGAAGTGCTTTCCAAAAGTAAGCAGGGCTCTTCTCAGTCTTCTGTGCCCTTGAAGATGCTCTTATCTCTGCAGAACAGGATGTCTCTTCTCATAATGTGTTGCAGTAGTTGCAAGGTCTGGGATGTTCTGGGCTATGATGTAGCCTCCTTGTGATCAATGCAAGAAAAACAGCATTCCAAAAGTTGTTCCAAGTAGGAAACCGGTTTTGACAGGGTTTCCTGAATGACTTGGTTTTGCTTTGCTGGTGTGTGGGCTTTGGTCACTACAATGGGGCCCGTGTGAGTGTCCAGTGTTGCAGAGGATATAGGTGGTAGACCCTGGAGGCAAGCCCACGTCTGCCTGGCTCTGGAGTTTGCAGTCTGGACTCTATGATGCTGTGCGTAGAGATGGGGTCAGTGTCTGGGAGCCAGAGTCCCAGCTCCTCTTCCTACTGCAGAAATGAACCCCCCTTTCTCCTGCAGTGGAAGTAGGAGGGAACACCACGGCTCAGGTCCGCATGGCTAAACCAGATCACAAGGTTCCCTTGTGTCCTCCACAGATGGCCTCCTCCAGTTAATCATTGAGCTCTTGCTTGCAGGCCAGAAGAGGCCATGTGCCAGGCCCAGGATCGCATAAATGGCTTCACACCAAGTGGAGGTGGGTGAGATCTCCTTCAGCAGCACTGGCAGGAGGGGAGAGGAAGGCTGGATGCTCTTATTGGGTCTTTCTTTTATCTCCTTGTGCAATGTAGGGGACAGAGAGAAAAGCTTCAGCCTTCACCTTGGCAGCCAGTGAATGCTTAAAACTCTCCAGGAGGAAATTGAAAGCAGCCACCTGGAGAGTCTCCAGCAGTCTAGGTCTAGTTCTGCTTGATAAGGCAGTGGTAAAGAGAACAGGTTGCTCATGGATACTCTGACTCCTCATACTGACAATAGGAAGCTGGCTTGTGAGCCAGGAGCAGGTCTTGGGAGCAGAGTCGAAGGAAGAGACCTAGGTGCGGTTTGGCGCTCCAGCGTTACAGTCTGCCACCTCTTTTCCTGGAGATCTTCAGGCTACTGAAGCTGTCCTTGTCCCAGACTCCAGTCAGGTTCCAATGGATGTCCAGGCTGCATTATTCTGCTGTGGGCAAAAGGATTTACTAAGACAGATGACATGCCGAGAAGGGGTTGGGCTGGACCTTTCCCACCCACAGCAGCTACCTTCCAAACATGTCTCCAGATGTACAGGTCAAGGCTTACAGTGTGTAGGGCTGGCTGCCATGGAAGGAACAGGTCTATGGCTTATTTGGGCCAAGAAAACACAGGAGACGAGGATTCTGGGTCCTGCATAGAGTCATTGAGCTCTTCCTCCTGCCTGGCTGCATCCCACAAAGGGAGATGAAGGAATGCTCCCAGGAGAGCATGGCAGGAGATCATAATAACAAGGATCAGCATGTGTCTCAGCCATTGGAACTCTCTCTGCAATGTAGAGCAAGAAAAAGGAGCAACACAGAGGGAGAGAAAGTTAAAGATTGTAAGAATTTCTATAGGATTCCAGACCTGTGATGCTTCTAGGCCAGAATTATCTGATAATAGCAACTGACATGAGGGGGAGTGTTCACTAATGACCAAGGCCTGTGCTTTTTATGACTCTTTAAAAAAATATCTTTCAAGGGCTGGGGATATAGCTCAGTGGCACAGCACCTGGCTAGCAAGTGCGAGGTCATGAGCTGGATTCCTGGTACCAGAAAAAAAAAAAAAAACAACTTTACAAAAAAAAATCTTTCAATAACCCTGTGAAGTTGGAAGTCATTGAGCTCTTCCTCTTGCTCTTTAAGCACTCGCTTAAAGTTGTGTTTGTCCCCTAAGACAAACTCTGTTTTTAGTAGCACGTTACTGCCCTATAACTCACAAAGGAGTGGAGATAACTTTATGTACAGAAAGAAACGCTGGGCTAGGAAGATCAGATGCCTTACCTTTTCAAAAGGTGGTCACGTCTTAGATGAATTACTCTGTCACTTTAGACTCAAATTCTTCACCTGTGAAACAGTATTTGTCTTTTTTTTTTTTTAAATTTTATTTTAAAGACAAAAGAATGGAGACATATGAACCAGAAAAGCCATAAACAATACAGAAAATACAAAGTTATACAGAATATAGTAGGGAATTAGAACTGGATGTTGTATTACATAGTTATCTTCACATTAGTTAACACAAAAACATTAAAGGAAATACCAAATTATAGATAAGA
>PVLD010011643.1:0-64223 GCA_004027595.1 Dinomys branickii
TTTGAGAACTTTGTAGGCAAGTGGTCAAAACTGGAGTCCATACTCATAAGTGAAATAAATCAGCGATACATGTGCAGGCAACACATTGTATCACTGGTGTAAGAACCCGAGCGTGGGAATATAAACTAAGAGACATGAAGGAAATCTGTTCAAAAACAAAGAACAGATGGGACGAGGGAAAGGAGAAAAGAAAGAGACAAAAAAGTATGTATGTATATATGAATATACATATATGCAGGAGGGCTAACATGGTTCTACTATTGTATTATATCACTTAATGCTAAGGAATAACTGATGACGGGTTATTTGATCAATCTTGTATGTCTGTATGTGTTATCCTGAACACACACTTCGAAGATATCAATATGCAAAGCAGCAACTATTGGTGTTTTTTTTTTCTCTTTGGTTTTTTGTTCTTTGTGTTTTTCTGTTGTTGAGAGGATTAATTGTCTGACCAATTTTGCATGTCTGTATCTGGGTTCATATATATACACTTCGAAGATATCAATGGGTAAAGCAAGAACCACTGTTGATTCCATGTCACCTTGTCTGCAGATCAGTTTTGATTGTACTATTTTTTATGCTAATTTGTGTCTGTTTGTTAATATGTTTTTGTGCTTTTATTTAAAAAAAAAGATTAGTTCTAGAATAGAGTAGGAGGATTTTCTTGGGTCTGCTGTATAGAGTATGCTGTTGTTTTTCAGACTCACAGTCTGCTGCTTTTCATCTAATTTGTTGCTATGGGTTCATGCAAGGTTCACATGTGCATGCTGCAAGGAGACCCTCTTGGTGCTCACATTAATAGTTTGGGGTGAGTCCTGAAGACTGTGGATTCATCCCATTGTTGCCAGAAACAGGCAATGCTTGCTCAAGCCGCCGAGACTCAAGGTGCTCCCAGAGAGAGTTCAGGGTGGGAGCTGAGTCCTGACAACCCAGCTCATGCTTCCTGCCTGATGTTGGAGTGAGAAGGGCATGGAGCCACACGATTCACCTCCATCTGCATCTCCCTCCCATTGCGGTGCTGGAGCCCCCATCCACTCCTCAGCCAGATCCCTGGGAGCTTCCACGGCTCGCTGCCAATGTTCCTTGCTGCTCTCCACCAGTAGCCGCTCACCCAGCGGAGAGGCAGGGGGCCACCGCCTCGAGGCAGGTGCAGAGCCGGGCATGATGGGCTGTGTACTAGTTGCATTGATTCTCTCCAGGCACTGATTAGGAAGGTCCTTCACATGTTGCTATATTCCTATATTCCTTTGTCTGAGTGGCATTCCTCCAGGCGGTTCTCTCTCTGCTGCCTACCCAGTCGCCATCTTGAAGTCCTTTAGTAAAATTTATTTAGTTATTTGTTTCTTTCTAATGAATTGACCATTACATTTCTAAAGTTCTGAAATGGCCAACAGACCATAGGAAGATACCACTTTAGGCTCCCGCTTGAAACCAACAGCTTCAGAAAACTGCTGGCCTTGATTCAGGGCCATTCAGTTGCTCACTTTTGATTGAGTCTTTTGGGAAGTCTAGGTTTTTTTAGTTCTTTCTATATTCTAGATATTAATCTTCTGTCCAAAGAATAGCTGGCAAAGATTTTTCCCATTCTGTAGGTTGCTTCACTTTGTTGTTTCCTTTGCTGTGCAGAAGCTTTTTAATTTGATGTGATTCCATTTATTTATTCTTATGTTATATCTAGTACATTGATATTCTGTTCAGAAAGTCCTTGCCTATGCCCCTATCTTCAAGAGTTTTACCTATTTTATCTTCCAGCAGATCAAATGTTTGTTTTAATATTTAGATCTTTGATCCATATTGATTTTAGTTTACTACATGGTGTAAAATATGGGTCTAGATTCAATCTTCTGCCAGTGGTTAGCCAGTTTGCCCAGCATCATTTGTCAGAGATATTATTTCTTCCAGCATATGTTTGTGGCTCCTTTGTCAAATCAGATAGCTGAATGTGCCTGGAGTTGTTTCTGCATCTTCTATTCTGTTCCATTGATACACATCCTTGTTTTTGTGCCAGATCCATGATGATGTTTTTATCACTGTAGCTTTGTAATATAACTTCAGATCCAGAATTGTGATGCCTCCTGCTTTGCACTTGTTGCCCAGGATTGCTTTTGCTATTCTAGCTCTCTTTTGGTTCCATATTAATTTTAGGACTGTTTTCTCTAGTTCTATGAGGACTACTATTAGTATTACATTAAATCTGTAGACAGTAAGTCCTTGACTTAAGAACATTCAAGTTGTGAACCTTCACAGAGAAAAATGAACGGCACACTATGAACACTATGTAGATGCGAACAAATTTCAGAAGTAGCTCAAGTGTCTGCTGGACGTTGTCACAGTTGTGCTGCTGTGTGCTTACTGTATAGTGCAAATGTATTGTAACTATAAAAGTAGTTACAGTATCTGGGTGTGAATTTAGGTTTTGTTTTGTTTTACATTGTATATTTGGGTCAAAGGTGTATAAGACTCACTTTGTTGGACTTATGAACAGAACTCATTCATAAGTTGACCACTTACTGTATCAGTTTTGAAAGTATAGCCATTTTGACAATACTGAATCTACCTATCCAGAAACAGGGGATGTCTTTCCATTTTCTGATGCCCTCTACAATCTCCTTTTTCAGAGTTTTGTAGTTGTCATTGTAGAGGTCTTTCACTTCCTTGGTGGTTAATTCCTAAGTACAATAGTTAACTTTTCTTGACATTATTGTGAATGTTGTTGTTTTCCTAATTTCCCTCTCTGTGAGTTTATTATTGGTGTACAGGAATGCTACTGATTTTTGTGTGCTGTTTTTGTATCCTGCTATACTGCCAAATCTAGTTATTAATTTCAGAACTCTTGGTGGAAATCTTTTGGTCTTCTACGCAGAAGATCATGTTGTCTACAAATGAAAATGTGACCTCTTCCTTTATATATATTTTCCTTTTCATTTTTCTTCTTGCCTGATTGCTCTGGCTAGTAGTTTGAGTACTATATTGAACAGGATTGGTGATAGTGTATGTACTTGTCTTGTTCCTGATTTTGGAGGGAAAGCTTTCAGTTTTCCCTGTTTAATATAATATTGCAATAGGTTTGTCATAAATGGCTTTTATGAAATTGAAATAAGATCCTTCTATACCTATTTTTTCATATTTTTAAAAAATCATGAATGGATGTTGGATTTCATCAAAGACTTTTCATCTATTGAGATGATCATGTGATTTTTGTCTTTGCTTCTGCTTATACATTTATTTATTTGCATATGTTGAATATTCTGCTGTTCTCAAGCCTTCTTATCACCTATTAGACAAAAATCTTGCCACTAAAACAACCAGTCTTTCCTTAATAGCAGTAAGTTACTATGGCTTACTATGTTTAATCATGTGCTACGTGACCTGGTTTAATTCATTTAAGTCAGCTTCTTTCTCATTGGCCTCATTTTAAAACTAAGAAATTCAAGCTTTAAAAAAAAAAAAGAAATTCAAGCTTAAAGAGAGTGACATACCTAAAGTCACTCATTATTGGAAATCAAGCTAACTTAGGTGCCCCTACCTAAAATTCATGCATAGAACCACCAGACCATACATGTTTCCTTATCCTAAAAAACAGCAAAGATCAGGGCGACCATTCCTAAACGAAGTGGGATGCACCCACCTACCACCAGCTCATCTTTGCAATAAATAAATTGTATTTGCACTAACATAGGAAATGATGCTTTGAAAATGTGGCCTAGCTGGG
The DNA here is from genome assembly GCA_004027595.1 of Dinomys branickii. Lineage (NCBI taxonomy): Eukaryota > Metazoa > Chordata > Mammalia > Rodentia > Dinomyidae > Dinomys > Dinomys branickii. Next base: position 3,716 of record PVLD010011643.1, read on the forward strand.
TGTGGTAGTACATGCCTACAATCCCAGCTACTGGGAGGCAGAGGCAGAAGGATAATAAATTCAAGGGTAGCCTGGGCACCTTAGGGAGATTGTCTCAAAATAATAATATTTTTTAAAAGGGATGGGGCTGTTGCTCAGTGCTAGAGTGCTTGCCTAGCATGCTTGAAGGCCTGAATTCACTCCCCAGTTGTTATTTTTTAAAGTGGTTTAATAGAAAGCTTTCGGGCACAGGGACCATGAGACAACAGATCTAAGAGAAAGGTTCCTTTGAGCATCACATCAGGACTTAGGGGCATCAGGTTATTCCCTTGCCAAAAGCTATACATTCTGTCAGCAGCTCACAGGAAAGAACATATGACAGGAGATCAAAGATATGAATTCCATCCCATTTCTAAAATAAATTTGTTGTATGACATTGGGCAGCCGTCTGAGGCTTAGATTCCTTATCTATCACACAGGATAACTCTGAGTTACTTGTCAGGATAGGCTAGGTTATGCTGCAGTGACAAACAAGACTGAAATCTGCAGTTTGTCACAACAAAGGTCTGTTTCCTAAACACCTTGTATGGATAATTAAAGTTGGCAAAGGGCTGTGCTTCACTGAAGTAGTTGTCAGTCAAGACCCAAGGTCGCAGAAGTTTCCAAACTATCCCCCATAGCCAGGATCTCAGAACAAGTTTACAGAGTTCTTGGCAGCAGGAAGAGAGCTGTAGAGAAAGTATGGACAATTAAATGCTTAAATCAAGTACTGAAACATCAGATTGGCCAGAATGTGACACAGGATCTCCCATCTACCTTCAAAGAGTTATGGGGTCATAATAATCCTCTCTAATTGGATGATAAGGAGTAGATTTAAATGAAATTTAGTAATTTCTATTCCATTCAGATTTCTGTCAGCATCAAATGAGCTTCTGAGGAAAGATAACTGGTCCCTCTACCATCTTCAGTTATGAGTCTGATCTCAGGTAGATACAAGTTCAGGTCTTCACTCCAGAACTTTCACATGACCTTAGGAAAATTATAAAATTCGGTTTCTATTTCCTGACATGCAAAATAGGAATATCAATGCCTATCTTATAGAACTATTATGCAAATGAGACAAAATAATGTGTGAAGCACACTGCATATAGCTCTTAGTAAGTCCTTGACAATGGTTGACCTTGAGTGGATATTTTTTGTGGCTGGTTAATGATTCATGAGGGTTCATTAAAATATCCTCCCTACTCTTACAGATGTTTAAGTTTTTCCATAGCAGAAAATTTAAAAAAAAACAACCTGGGGTCCATAGAGTGATGTCACAGAAATGGAATACAGTGATACCTTGGTACTCATCACTGATTGGTTCCAGGAGGCACAAGTGCCAAAAAGTAACAAGTACCAAACAAATTGTTTTGGCTGGAGAGGGTAGTGAGTCACAAGCCAATCAACACCAACATGTCCTTGTGCATAACTAGCACCATACAAATGATGAGCACCTAAACAAATGTGTCAAGTACCAAATTCAACAAATTTCAAAGCAGTTGAATACTAAGGTACAACTATACTAAGGAACTCTAAGAACTGACCCTGCTACAGAAGCAACCATTAAAGTGACAAGTAAGTAATAGGAGTAATGCTTTTGGAACTCTGGAGTCAAATAAAAACCTGCAACAACGGGTGGAGTGCTTAATGAAGAAATAAGGTGCTAAGCTCAGTAAGCAGCCTGTGGCATTTCTGTTATCCACCAATCATACCCCATTACCCAACTCAGCAGTGGCCAGGTGGATGGCAGCATACATTCCTGGTGTGGCTTGTTGGGCATGGTAAGTGGTGTAGATGTTGTTCTGAAAAAAGGGTGGATACTTTTTTTTACCAGTCTTGTAGTTCCCTGAGGGATCAGCATAGAGGCTGACCTTCATGCCATTCGCCTGAGGCTGGAATGGCTGTGTGCAGCTACAGAACACATTTAAAAATATCTGGGCGAGGCATGGTGGTGCATGCCTGTAATCCCAGCACCCATGAGGCTGAGGCAAGAGGATTGCTGTGAGTGTGAAGCCAACCTGGGTGACAAAGTGAGTTCAAGGCCAGCCTGAACTACATAGCAAAACTCTTGTTTCAAAAAGACAAAAAAAAAAAACATTCACTGCCTGTAGCCACCTGGAAAAAGGGACAGACAAGGCAAGGAGCAGATATAGTCAAAAGTCTAGAAACTAGGACACTAAGAAAGAAGATTCTGGAGACAAGAAGAGCTTTAAAGGACTGCCACATATATAGTCGCAAACTATCAGGAGTGAAATACACATACCTAGGACTAAAGACGTGATCAGAAAAGATCTACTAGGATCTTCGGGACCACATAAGCAAGAAGTGAAGACTAAGGCAGAGTTGTGTGTGACTTGACTTAGTAGTGAAGGAGGACCCTGAGTCTGAGCCAATCTGTAAGGACTGGCAGAATAATTTTTTACTTTTTGTTTCCCAGTGTTTAGTGGCACCACTGAAATAAAGGAACAGAGACTTCTGTGGCCACACACAATGAGGAATACAGTCTTTGCAGATATGAAAATTAAAGAAGTCATCAACAGTCGATGCCAACCACAATCAGCAGTGGCAATCCTAAGGAGGGGTGGGATCTGATGTCCAGATTCACCACACTATTTTAAAATTGTCTGCTTTGTTAAAATTATAAGACATACAGAGAAAAAGGAAGCTATGTCTCTTTCACAGGACAAAGAAAAAAAATGATATTTCTAGAAAGTATCCCTGAGGAAGCTCAGAGATACTGGTCTTACTGATAGCTTATGTCAATTATCTTAAATATGCTCAGTGACCTCAAAGAGGCCATGAACAAATAAAGGAAACTAAAGAGTAAGAAATGAATAAATAAAGAATATAATAAGAACTACAAATCATAAAAAGGAAACAATCAGAAATTCTGTATCTTCAAAGTAAAGTAGCAGAAATGAAAATTTACTGGAGAGATTCAACAGCTGACATAAACAGATAAACGAAAAAAATCACAAACTTGAAGATAAGAGTTTAAAATATCCAATCTGCTATGCATTGAGTTATGTTCCACTGAGTATATCTGGAGATACAGTGGTGACCACAGTTGCAATTGTGGAATGAATTCTGTGACCAGAATCATGGGAAGAATTAAATTCATGAACCAAAGCACCACTGTAAGGCCCTGCCTTAGTCTATTTTCTTCTGCTCGAACAGAGTACCACAGACAAGGTAAATTATAAAGAAAAGAAATGTATTTCTCACAGTTTTGGGGGCAGAAGAAAGTAATAAAGATTAGATTAAGAAATAGAACACACATATTAGAGAGACAATAGGAAAACAACAGAGAAAAAAGCAAAACAAAAACTTGATTTTTTGAAAAAAAATCAACAAAATTGATTAACTTTTACCTACACTAACAAAAAACAGAAAAACAAATAACTAAATTAGAATTAATGTGGAGACATTAGTATTCATTTTACAGAAATAAAAAAAGATTATAATAAAATACCATGCCAGAAAGTCGGATAACCTAGATATAGTAGACAAATCCTATAAGTACACAAACTACCAAAACTAACCAAGAAGAAATGTAAAATCTGAATAGGCCTATAACAAGTAAAAAGGTCAAATTGGCAATAAAAAATTCCCAACAAAGAAAAGCCCAGGACCAGATATCTTCAGTAATGAATTCTGCCAAACATTTAAAAAAGAATTAAAACCCGTCCTTAAATTCCTTGTAAAAACTGAAAAGGAAGGAATAATTACTAATCCATTCTGAGGTCAGCATTACTCTAATACCAAAATCAGGCAAAGACATATAAGAATGCTTCAGTCCAATATCTATTTTGAATATAGATGCAAATTCCTTGAAAAATTACTAAAAGATTGAAGTCAGCACCAAAAGGCCTATACAACATAATCAAGAGAGATTTATCCCTGGAATGTAACAATGGTTCAACATTAGAAAATCTATCAATGTAATACACCACATCAGTAGAATGAGCAGAAAAACCTACTATCCTCTCAATTCATGCAGAAGAAGCACCTGCAAAATCCAACACCTTTTCATGACTAAAATACTCAGCTAGGAATAAAACAGAACTTCCTCAACCTGATAGAGGCATTATCTGAACAACTTACAGCTAACATCATGTCCTACTTTCTTTTCTTGCTGAGACAAAATACCAACACCTAAAGTTAAAGGAAGAGAGATTTATTTGGCTTAGAGTTTGTAGAGGTTTCAGTTCATAGTTGGTTACCTCCAAGACAGGGTGGCATGGCAGAGGGGCATTGCAGAGGAGAAACAGTCCACGTCAAGGCAGGACAGGCAGAGACATCAAGCAGAAAGCAACAAGCAAGGACAAATGAAAAGTGACAAACCTCTTTCTGTTTCTTCTATCTTATCTAGCCTACCTCACATCCTTAATTCTACCCAAAATTATGCCAAGCCAACTAGTGGGCTACTTGAGTAATCACATACCTTTGATCTCAGCATGACACACTCTAGATATAGTCACCTCTGAAGAGCCCCATCTATGACTGTATCAGGCTTTGGGGAGATATCTAATACAAGGCATAAAATTCCAACCATGGCTCCCAAAAGACTCATGCATATCACCTTATACAAAAGGAATTTAGTCCATCTCTAAGAGTTGTCAAAGTTCTAACAGTTTCAGTATTGCTGAAAAGTTCCAAGTCTAAAGTCTCCTCTGACATTTAAGGCAAATTCTTAGCTTTGAATCCCTGTACAAATGAAAAGAAAGTTAAACATTTCTAATATTCAGTAACTCAACATAAACATTATCAATCCAAAACATAAAAACATGGGGATAGAAATAAATGGGACCAAAGCAAGCCCAAAATCTAGCAGGGCAAACATGAAGTTCCATAGTTCCATGTCCAGCAATCTGTGACAAGATGTGAACTCCAAAGGGATTGGGTGGCTCCACACATATGGCACTGCCAGTGGTTGTAGTTTCCATGGCTCCTCTCTTTAACCAGATCCGCTTTCTCCTTGAAGTTTTCCTCAGATGATCCACATTCCTGGCTTCTCCAACCTTCTGGCATCTCCACTGCACCTTTGGCTTCATACTTACAGCTTCGCACACTGCTCTCTTGGGAGCACACTGCCTGGAATCCTGGGCCTTCTTTTGAAATTGGGGTGGAAGCCTTCCTTACCCCACAGCTCTTGCATTCTTCATGCACCTGAAACCAGCACCACACAGATGATGCCAAGGTCTGCTGCCAGCTGGAGCAGTAGCCAGGCTTCCTTCTCTCTTGGCTGTAGAGGTCAACCATTCTGAACCCAATGCCAGAAACAAATTCTCCCCTAGGCCACTGTCATTCTGGAACATGGTGCTCTGGGGCTTTCTTCTCAAAGCAAATTCTTTTACTTTTGAACCTTGAGGCTGCAAAGGCTTGAGTCCTGCCCTTTCTTGCGGACGTTCTCAAGCCATCTTCTCCATTATCCTATTCCTTCTCATCAACCAAGTGCTCCTCTGCTGTATCTTCACAGTCAGTAGCTTTACTGGAGCTTCCTTCTGCCAAGCTCACAACAATTTAATTCATTCTGGTGGGCTTTGTTCTTGATTCTCAACATAGGTCTGGTTATGCTCCCAACAGTAGCCAGGCCACCACCTCAACATTAACCTGTCTTGAAATGTCCTGAGCAGGATTAATTAGTACACAACCCTTAATCTCAGCTTCAGGAAAAGTCTCTGGACATGAGTAAACTGCACACAAATTTTCCACCAAAGCATAACACACATGGTCTGAAATCCAGCAGCCAGTGCAGTCCCTCTTCCCAGCAGAAACTTCCTGAGCTTGGTCTTTGCTGGCTCTGTGTCCATCAGCATTCTGTTCTTCTGAGCTCTGACCAAAATGTCCCATCAAGTACGTCTTCAGTCACTATAGGGCTGCTTCGCCAGCTCTCCATCCCAGCATTTCTAAACTTTTCCAAACTCTTCCCACAAGCCAGTTCCAAAGGCCTTCGCTCAGCGTGGCAAGGTAATATCCGGCAACAATCTCACTTCTCTGGTACCAAATTCTGCCTTAGTTACTTTTCTTTTTACTGAGACAAAATACTTAACACCCAAAGGTAAAGGAGGAAAGGTTTATTTAGCTTATATTTTGTAGAGGTTTCAGTTCCTAGTTTGCTGCCTCCAAGGCAGGGTAGCATGGCAGAAGGGCATCACAGAGGAGAAATAGTATGTGGCAAAACAGGGCAAGCAGAAGACAGATGACAGGATGGTAGCAGCCAACTAGAGACAAACAACTAGAGATCCTCTTTCTGTTCCTTATATCTTATCCAGCCTACCCACCTGTAGAGCTGATAGCAATCATACTGAATGTGAGTGTCTAAGTTACTTTTGTCATTGCTGAGACAAAATAACCAATACCCAAAGTTAAGGGAGGAAAGGTTTATTTGGCTCACAGTTTGTAGACACTTCAGTCCACAGGCAACTGACTGCAATATAGGGCAGCATGGTGGAGGGGCATCACAGAGGAGAAATACTGATGGTGTTCAAAACATAGCAAAGCAACAAGGGAAAGACAAGATTCTTTCTGTCCCTTATATGGTATGCAGGCTACCTGTCTTAGGGTAAGTACTCACACCCTTAATCTTAGCCAGAACTATTTCAGACCAATCAGTGGACTGATTTACTAATCACACACCCTTAATCCAAGCATCATACACTCTAGATTCAGGCAGGTGTGGAAAGCCCGCCCTACCTCAGATTGCATGAAGCTTTGGGGGCATGTCTAGACACAAACCGTAACAGTGGGGCACCCTTAATCTTGCCAACAACTCTGCCAAACCAATCAGTGGACTACTTTAGAAAAGGAGGGATCCTTGATCCCAGCATCACGCTCTCCTGTTTCAGCCACTTCCGAAAAGCCCCACCTATGACTGCATGAGGCTTCAGAGGGACATGTAGACACAAACCATAACATCATATTCAGGGGTAGAAGACTGAAAGCTTTTCCTCTTAGAACAGAAACAAAACAAGGATGTCCACTTTCATCACTTCTGTGAAACACAGTACTAGAAGTTCTATCTAGAACAATAAGGCAAGAAAGGTAATTATAGGGCATTCAAAATGAAAGGAAGGAAATAAATTATCCCTATTCACAGATAACAAGATCTTATATAGAGAAAACCCTAAAGATCTCACACATACACCTCTGCTAAAGCTAATAAACAAATTCACTATAGTTGTAGGATATAAAATAAACACACAAAAGTCAGTTATATTTTATATACAATAATAATCAAAACAGAACGTAAAGCAATTCATTTATAATAGTAACTAAAAGAATAAGTTACTCGGGAATAATTCCATGAAAGTGAGAGACTTGTACACTGAAAACTATGAAACATTGCTGATAGAACAAAGATGGCCTAAATATCTGGAAAGACTTCCTGTGTACAAGGATTTGAACACTTAATGTTGTTAAGATGACAATACTACCCAAAGCCATTTACAGATTTAATGCTATCCCTATCAAAATATCAATAACATTTAGCAGTGACAAAAATTTATTTGGAATTTTAAGAAACCTCACTCAAATAGTTAAAAAAATCTTGAAAACGAACAAAGTTAGAAAATTCATTCTTCTTGATTTCTTAACTTATCAATAACTTCTGTAATTAAAATGTTATAGTACTGACATAATGGTTAACACATCAATCAATGAACTACATTTTAAAAAGCCCAGAAATAAATTCTCACACATATGGTGAATTGATTTATGACACAGACGCCAAAGTGCTTTCAACAAATGATGCTAGGGAAACTGGATATTCACATATAAAAGAATGAAATTGGATTCTTACCTAATACCATATACCAAAAGGGTAAGGACATGTATTTAAAAGCTGAAACCATGAAATTGCTAAAAGGAAATACAGAAAATCCTCATGACCTTGAACTTCACAATATTTTCTTAAATATTGCACTAAGAGAAAACCATAGGCCACAAAATAAAAATTAGATAAAATCAACTTCATCAAAATTAAATCTTATGTGCATCAAAAGACACCACTAAAAGTAAAAGACATAGGCTGGGGATATAGCTCAGCAGAATAAGTGCCTGCCTGGCAAGTGCAAGGTCCTGAGTTTGATTGCCATTACTGCCAAAATAATAAAATAAAAGTAAAGTAAAGAGGCAACACACAAAATGGAATAAAATGTTTCCAAATCATATATCTGGTAAGGGATTGATATCCAGAATATATAAATAATTAAAACTCAGTAACAAAACATCCAATTTTAAAATGGACAAAGGATGTGTACAGATTTTTTCCACAGGAGATATATGCTATGGTTTATATCTAAAATGCCCCCCAAAGCCTCATATGATCATAGGTAGGGCTTTGGAGAGGTGACTGGATCATGGGTGTGTGGTACTAGCTTAGTCCGGTGATGGCTTTTTAGCTAGGTGTGATGTTGGGAGACAAAGCCTGGATAGTCATTAAGGAAATAGAAATAGAAATTATAAAAAGATACCACTTTATACCAACTAGTATGGCTACATCCAAAAAGGAAAATAATAAATGTTGGTGAGGACATGGAGAAGTTATAACCTTCAAATTTTGCTAGCAGAAATGTAAAATGGTTCAGCTGCTATGAAAAACAGTTGGGCAGCTCTTCCTACAGTTAAATAGAATTAACATAGGACCCAGCAATTTCACTCCTAAGTGTATACCCAAAAGAATGGAAACCAAGACTTACACAAACACTTATATACACATGTTCATGGCAGTATTGGTCCCAATAGTCAAAGGGTGAAAATCATCTAAAGGAAGGGACAATCACACTGTGTTATTACAATCCTCCTTCATCCATGGGGGATGCATTCCAAGGCCTCCAGAGGGTCTGAAAGTCATGGCTGGTACCAGATTTCATATATACCATTTTATGTACAAACCTACAAGAAAGTTGAATTTATAGGCCAGGGATATAGCTCAGCAGCACAAGCACCTGCCTGGCAAACACAGGGTCCTGAGTTCAATTCCTGGTACCAAAAAAAAAAGTAGACAGCCAAGTTGAATTTATAAAGTGGCTACAGTAAGAGATTGACCACTATAACCAGTAAAATAGAATAATTATAACAATATGCAGTAATAAAAGTTATTAAAATTTTATAACTTATTTCTAAACTTTTCCACTGAATATTTTCAGATCACAGTTGGCTAGGGGGGTCACTGAAATGTCAGAAAATAAAACGGTGGATAAGGGAGTACTATTGTAAATACATACCATATTATTGAGCTATAAAAAGAATAAAGTACCAATACATGCTACCACATGGATATACGCCTTTGAAAATATATTTTTAACTGACAGAAAGAAGTCACACAAAAGGTCACATATTTGTTGTTTCTTGTCATTGCTCTTTGGGGGGGTTGTTTTGTTTTGTTTTGCATTTATTTGTTTGTTTTTGTGGAGTTGTTTTGCAGTAATTGCAATTAAACCCAGGGACTTTGCACTGAGGTGCATCCCCAGTACTTTTTATTTTTAATTTTGAGAGTGTCTCACCAAGTCACTAAGTTGCCTAAACTAAGCTCGAACTTATAATCCTCCTGCCTCCCCACCACCCAGACCTCTGGGACTACAAGTGTGTGTGGTTCCATTTCTATGAAGTATCTAGAGCAGAAAAACCTGTAGAACCAAAAAATAGAAAGGTGGTTTCCAGAAGGTGGATTAAGAGGGTGTGAGAAATTATTTTCAATGGGTTCCGAGTTCCAGTTGGGGAGGTCTTACACATGAATGGCAACGATGGTTACACAACATTGTGGATGTACTAAATGCTATGGAATTTTTTGCTTAAAATGGTTAATTTATGTTATGTAAATTTCACCTACAAAACAATTTCTAGGAGACAGGTTTTTGTCACCTCCACTTACTACTGAGAAACCTAATGTCCCACGAAGAAAGTAACCTGTTCAAACAAGCCTTTCTTAGCAGCCAAGGTCAAGAATCATAGCTTCTGAATCTAAGTGTAACCTGTGTTCAAAGTCGGCCCCAAGGATGAGGCAGTAAAATCCAGCAGTCAAGGGGGGAGCGGAAGGAACTGGTAGATTCCACATGGATTATACGGGCCTGGTGGTTTCTTTGTTGTTTTCTTTTGTTTTTAAAGATTTTCTAAGGGCAACTTACCTTTACACATGTATTTCTTGTGCAGATGCCAAAGTGTTGAATGAATTTCATAAACCCAACCATAAACCCTGCCAACGGCTCCCATAGGAACTGGTCGGCCACCTGCATGGAGGGCCTCCCACACTCTGGTGAAACCACGCCCTCTCTCGCCCAGACCCCACCCACATTTCCCTCTAGTTACTGTTGCTGTGAGGGCCATAAAGTCAGCGTTTTATAGCATAGTGCTTTTCTTTCTAAATCAGTCGCAGTCTCTATATTTTTGCTGCTTTCAACCAGACTATTAAGAGATTTAAAGGTTTTCACTTGCACTGGAATATAATTTTTTTGAAGATATCTTTGAAGTAGACTAAAAAATAAAATAGGAAAATGAATTTGGTTAAACTATTTGAAAGTTGCAAACATCCTGACAGTAATACTTCAGCATGCAGTGCCAAAAAGTAAGGTTATTTCCCACCATGCCATTATCCCACCTCATAAAATCAGCGTTAACTCCCTAAGATTGTCTTTAAATCAGTCTATATTCAAATCTCCATTGGTTCCAAAAATGTCTTTCATGGTGTCTGAACTAGGGTCCAAGGACCTCCCCTGGGATTTGGTTTTGCCTCTTGGATCACTTCTAGTCTAGAGCAATTCCTTTATTTATTCATTCATTTATTAGTACTGAGTATTGAACTCAGGTCCTCAAACTTGCCAGGCAAGCACTGTGCTGCTGAGCTACATCCCTGGCCCCAGAACGATTGCTTCAATCTTATAGTTCCATCTTTATTTTCCACCAGGACATTGACTTTGTTGAACATACTAGACATTTTATCCTGATAATATCCCACATTTTGTCTTTCTGTGCCTCACTGTTTCCTTGTGGCATTAATTTATCTCTCCATCCTTTGTTGTTTGGTTTTTGGCTTGAGTATAGGAGGGGGTCTTGGGGTTGAACCCATGGCCTTTGAACTGAGCTACTTCCCCAGCCCTTTTTATGTTTTGAGACATAGTCTCACTAAGTCACTAAGTTGCCCAGGCTGGGCTCAAACTTGTGATCCTCCTTCCTCAACCTCCAGAGTGCTGGGATTACAAGCATGTGCCACAATCATGGCTCTTTTGTCTTTTCTATAAACCAGAACTAGGGATAGGTTGGTCAGAGGCAGGCTCAACATTACTGGAAAGAAAATCCCACAAGTCAAGCTATAATGCTGGCCTGAGTCAATTATTTCATTGATAGTAACAAAATGGCCATTTCCTAATCATCTTGTTCCTACAAGATTCAGCTGGTGTCTTAGTGACTTTGCTTGTTGCGGAGACAAAATACCAGATACCCGAAGGTAAAGGAGAGAAGGTTTATTTCAGCTCACAGTTTATAGAAATTTCAGTCCATAGTTGGCTGTTTCCAAGGCAGGGTACCACGGCAGAAGTGCATCACAGAAGAGAAACAGTCCACGGCAAAGCAAGCAGGAGGCAGTGAAGCAGTGAGCTGCAGCAGCAAGCAGCCAGCCTGCCTTTCTCTTTTAAACTATCCAGGCTACCAGCCTTATTGGGTGGTAGCACCAAGAACTATGCTAATTCCAATCAGCAGGCTAATATAGTACTATACCCCCTTAATCCCAGTATCATACACCCTAGATCCAGCCAGCTCTGAAAAGCCCCACCTATGAGCATGTGAGGCTTTGGCGGTGCAAGCCATAAGAGCTGGCATGGTTCTGTGAAGAACTTTCCCTCCTAAAGTGGAGCTATGTGGCCCCACCAAAATGAGTTCCTAAAGAAAAAGCAGGACAAATGTTGAAACATACTAACCCTGAAAGAAAACCCAGAACCCCAAATAGGACACCAGCAGTGGCTCATGAGCAGAGCAGACCAACATAGTTGAGGAATGGGAAATGTGCATCGGCCATCGGTCGGCCATAGGTCCACGGGAGCCCCGCCAGCATCAGTCATCTCTTCAGTGCATCTCAACTCCAGATGAATTGGCAGATGGAGTAATGGTCAAAGGGACAAACTGGTCAGATGTAGTCCCTGGCTTTCCTTTCCTTTATGTTTAATATCTCTTGGATTCATCTTTAGTCTGTTTGGTTTTTTGTTTCAAAATTGGATAGTTTGTCATTCACTTTATTTTAGCTGCTTTTCAGGATCAGAGGGCTTTTGATTTCTCCATTCAAAATGCAGTTATTAGCGCCTGCCTAGCAAGCATAGGGTCCTGAGTTTGATCCCCAGTACCGAAAAAAAAAATGCAGTTATCAATCATTTTGATTTTTTTTTTTTTTTTTGAGCTGAGGATCAGCACCTAGTCCCTTAGGGAAGGGTCCCAAGAGAAAGAAGCTATGGCCTAGGGTCTCTCATGTACTAAGCACACACTCTGCCACTGAACTGAACCCCTTTGAATCCTTAAAATTCTTAATTTCAAAATTATTTTTTGGGAATCTTAGTTGTCCCAAAGACTTCACAATGTTGTCATGAATTTTAAAATATGCCTTTAGTGCTAAGGAGAATGGAGAATATCCAAAACTAATTAGGTCAAAAACATTTTTACTAATGAATTTGTTTGTACCCAACGTTGACTTTTTTTTACTCTCTAATAGTTATTTGAAAGCCCACAATGAATGTAATCATTGTATACTACAAACATATGCCAATAAAAATAAAAAAGAAAAACTTATAAGGACTATTATCCATAATCAAAGTTATTTTCCATCTTTAAATTATAAAATTACTTAAATTCAGTGTTCTTGCTTTCTACATTTTGCTATGGTTCTCAGGTTTTTGTGACATATTTATCTTGTATTTAAACCAGTTTTTACAGAGAAAAACAAAACCTCCAATGGTGACAAAGATGTGGGCATTTTCTTTTATTGGCTACTTCTAAAAACAATGTTAAGATTTTAAATGTTGTCCTAAGACTGGAACGTGGAATGTGGAGGTGAGAAATAGCTACATAAATCATGTCTCAAGTTCAGCACTCCATTCATCGGAGGAATAGCTGTAGCTATAGTTGGATTGTTAATCAGCGCTGTGGCTGGAAAACTCATGTGGCTGCCCTTTGTTTCAGGCAGCAAAGTCACTACCACAAAAATAAAAATGTCTCAGAAATAGGGGAGACCAGCAGCAACCTTCCCAGTCCTCCCACTGAGACCAACACATTGACCCTGGGCCAAGATATAAGAAAAGGTCTGGATCCAAACTCTGTCTGTCTGTCTGTCTGTCTCTCCTCGCCCCTCTCTCTCTTCCTTGTCCCTCCCTTCCTTCCTCGTTCTCCTATCCCTTAGGAATGCTAGACAATGTGGGTTCCTCTCCCCTTGAGTGGATTCAAACCTGCTGTTCGGCTACTGGAGTCTATTCATTCCTCCTCATGCTGAAGTCCATGTTACCTTTTCTTTTGCAAGAAACCAGAACCCAAGCTGAACTAGGATCCCTAAAATATAAATCCTCTTAAAAGAAAGAAAAGCCTGCTGTTAAGACCCAGACTTGGTAAGTGGGCTTGAGGGGAGGGGGAGGATTAATAGTCCTTGCCTGACTGGTCCTCACTCAGTCCCCACCCAAGCCCATCACCATGACAACATGGTGATGCCCATGACCTGAGACACCTGGGCTCTAAGCACTTGCTCCTGATACCATCCAACCTTGCTTACTGAGGAGCAGTGAACAGCAGCTCTCCAGATGGCAGCCAGAGGGATTCGGGGGAGGGTGGCCAGACCAGCCTCAGAACTGCAAGTGGCAAATGACAGACCGAGGGTGGGAGCACGCAGGACAGTGAGAATGTGGCTTTAAGGACAGGTCCAGGGAAGAGGAAGCTGTGTTCTAACACACAAACCAGATAATAGCAGTGCAGAGTGCAGGTTAAGGAGGGAGGCTCAGGAGCCAGACTTCCCAGGGTTTCCTGTTGGCATGGCACACATCAGTTATGTTTCCTAGAACAAGTCACTTCCCCTCTCCATGCCCAGCTCCTTCTCTGTAAAATGGGATGATGGTAAGTGTACCTACTTCAAAGGGCTACCACAGGGATCAAATTAGTTAATTCCTTCATAGTGCCTTTCATATCACAGGCATACCAGGAACTCACTAAATGTTGTCACTGTCTGTAGACAGAGGAGCGGGGGGCTGTCCCAGTAGGGAAAGCCTACGAGACAGGTGAGGGAGACTTGATCTTCTGACCCCACAAGTGAAGACATTCAGAGTACCTGCATACTCAACAGCCAATTGGAAGGTCTGAAGCAATCATGGATCCAGAGTGAATGGGAACACTTATTACTGTGTTGAGAATGGAAATTGCTTGCCAGTGCCTAACTAGAGCTAAACCTTTGTTCACAGGACCCCAACTAACCTACTCCTAGGTATACCAAGTAGAAATGCATGCACATGTTCTCACGGGTAGATACAAGAATGCCCATAGTGGGACCTACTCAAGTGCCCAGCAGGAACAGAATCGTAAATGTATGTGTGTGTGTGTGTGTGTGTGTGTGCGCGCGTGTATGTTTGTCATGAAAAGCTTCCTCAGCAGTGAGAATAAGCAAACTTAAACTACACCCAGCCAATAACATGGATGACTTGCATCAAGTATTGAGCAAAAGAAGCCAAATACAGAAAAGCATGCACTAGTGATTCCATTTATATAAAGTTTCAGTTCACAAGTTCACAACCAGCCAAAATTGATTATGCTCTTAGAAGCCAAGGAAGAGGTTGCCTTAGAGCCAAACTGGGAAGGGATAATAAAGGAATTTCTGGGATTCTGTTTCTTGATCTAGGTACTGATTCTATGAGTACAAAGTGTCACACGCATCTGGGTACAGTGACACACATCTGTAATACCTGCACTTTGGAAGGCTGAGGCAGGAGGATTACAAGCTGAATTCCACCTGAGCAATTTAGTCTCAAAATAAAAAAAAAACAGAAATAGCTGGGAATATAGCTCAGTGCAGAAGCCCTGGCTCAAGCCCCAGTACACACACACACACACACACACAGTAAGGATTGTGTACTTTTTAATAGTTTGTTATATATCAGTATTTACTTTTTAACATCTTGAAAATGTCACTCATTCATTTTTACACAAATTATTTGCTTTTCCCCAGTAAATGCCAGGCATGGCACTAAATATAGGCGGGGACCCAAGGTAGCCCGGACACAGCCTCTCTCCTTCTGGGCTTAGATAAACCTTGCCATTTGTCACATGTACCCTTTCTGGTCCAAGTCTTTCCCTCATTGCAGGCCTGGGTACCTTGCTGCTGATTCCACGGGGATTCTCCATGAGGAGGCAAGTCTCAGAGGACCATAGTAGGCTCCTTCACCGCTCAGCACCAGGCACAGTCAGCCCAGCTGGCCATCAGCTCTTTCCCTTCTTTATGTAGCCCCTCCATGTACTCCAACTTCCTAGTCTTTCCTCTGCCAAGCCCAGCCCTGCTCACGGAGCCCCTGGAGAAGGATTAGAAACAGGCTTAGAACAGGATTCAGCTGACATTAAACAGATGTGGTTTCACACACTGGCTCCACTTTGTCCCAGCTGTGTGATGTTGGACAAGTCACCCCACGTGTCTAAGCCTTAGGTTCTTCATCTGGAAAAGGAAATTTCTCTTGCATGTACTTCTCAGTGTTGCTGGGAGCCCAGAAAGGGCCTAATACATGTAAAGCACTGGCACAGTGTCTGTCGCCCAGTAAATGGTAGTGACAATGGTTCAAGTGTCCCAGGTACACATTAACTTAAATGCCAAAGGGAAAAGTGTCAACCAAGACATATGAAATTGCCCAATCTCATGATGAAAGAAAGTCACACCCAGACAATAAGGGAAGGAGAGGCAGTCAGAGGTAAGAGGCAGCCAGAGTGAGAGCAGAGAGAGGGGCCGTTTGGCTACGTCACCCTCTGAGTCAGTGATACAGAGTGTTTTTAGGAGGACACAGGGAGACAGGAACTTGCAGGATCTGCTGGAAGAAAAGTAGACTCTACAGCTAATCAGACAGCAATGGGCAATATCAAATGAATCTGGTGCAGAGGTCCATAAACCTACAGGCTCAATATTTCTTGTAAATAAAGTTTTATTGGAATCTGGCCATGTACACTCATTTACATGCAATCTTTGGTTACCTTAATGCAACAATAGCAGAGTTGTATATTCTCAACAAAATCGTATAGCCATGAATCCAAGTACACAAGGGGTGATCAGGAAATACAATGAATGTTAAATTTTTCAAATGTATTACAGTAAAAGACAGATTGCCATTAATCTCCCTCAAAATATTCTCTCTTTCTTTGGATACGCTTATCCCACCATTCTTGCCACTTTCTGAAGCAGTTCTGGAAGTCCTCTTTTGTGAGTGTCTTTACAAGTTATGATCAAAAGACTGAATGCTGCTGCTGACTGCCATCTAACAGAAAGGCAGGCTCTGGTGAAAGCATGCCAGTGTGACCTCAGCTACCTTATTCATGGTATCTGGAACCCTGTGACTTCAAGCTCTTCCTCAAAGTCCCAAAGACCATGAAAGTTAAGCATTTTGAGTGGATTCAGGAGTCAAGGCAGCCACAAGAGCACAACTAAAGACACTCATGAAAGAGGACTTCCAGAGCTGCTTCATAAACTGCCAAGAACAATGGGATAAGTATGTTTGAAGTTAGGGAGATTATTTGGGGGGAGGGTAATGGTAACTTTTCTTTTACTGTATTTTTTTATTTATGCATACCACCATATTTTTCTATCACATTTGGTATTTTGGCTCACCCTTTAAGAAAGTGTGCCAACCCCTAAGCCAGAGATCCAGCTCCTGAGGGAGAAATCCTCCCATTGCTCTGCAAGGGGTGCTTATCACTGCATTGCCAGGTAGGAGTCCATCTCTGGGGGATCAGTAAGTAAAATGGAGACAACGCACCCTGTGAGGTGTAGTTAAAAGCAAGAAGCCAGATGGGTGCATGTACACCAGCAAAGGTGTAGTAGTCCTCTCATATTAATATAGTAGTCCTCTCATTAGCCAACTCTATGAAGTTGAAACAATTAGATGGAGAAATTGAGGCACCAAGTCTAAGATATTGCTAACAAAAGGCAGATTTGGGGTTTTGAACTCAATTGAGCCCAGAGCCTGTGCTATTAACTGCTACATTCTACAGAACACAATGCAGGTGACGGGTTCCAGGGTGCCCAGTGGATACAAAAATTTTCAACTGCTCAGGGCCCTTATATAACATGCTAGAGTGTTCGCAGATAGCCTGTTCACATGCTCCTGCATAGGTTCAACCATCTCTAGATTACTTGTAATACCTAATGAAAATGCCACTAGTTGTCACACTGTGTTCTTTAGGAATAATGACAAAAGCTAGTGCACTTTCCATTCAGATACAACTGTCACGGGCCCAACCATGCAGTGTGTACTGGAGGAGAACTACGCTCCAGTGAGGAGGGTGAGAGGGGACCACAGACCCGAGCGGTGGCAGGCTGCACACCTGCACATTGCTCCATTCCTGTGGATTCAGCGTAGGGTTCAGTGCTCTAAAAATTCAAGTTTTGCTTTGTGGACTATTTTCAGACATTTCTAATCCCTGACTACTTGGGTCTGTGGATGCAGAAGCTTTAGATAGGAAAGGCTGACTGGACCTTTCTGTATATAAATCACATCTGCTATAAAGTATATTATTTGTTAGTTTATCACAATAAAATAAAAAGAAACACATGTCTGCTACCAAGCTACATTATGTATTGAAGGACATTTACCAAACACAGTGGAAGGCTCCCTCCCAGCCAGGAGCATGAACGAAGTCGTGGGGGTTGGGGTAGTATGAAATGCAGACAGATGGTGGTGACCTGCTACGAACTGAGCAAGATGAAAACGTTCACTCTGCGTGCCTGAAGGCCATAATTTTTTCAGCTAAAAATCTTAAGGAAGTCAGGTGGGGTGATACACATTAGTAATCCCAAAATTCTAGGAGGCTGAGGCAGAAGCATCACAAGTTCAAGCCCAACTTAGACAATTGAGCAACTTCATGAGATCCTGTCTCAAAATAAAAATGGGCTGGGGATGCAGCTCAGCACTAAAGGCTCTAGGTTCAATCCCCAGTATCACCACCAAAAGAAAAGAAAAAAAATCTTAAGAAGTCAGGTATTCCACCATCAGCACAGGAGTCTGATCCAAGGCTGTGCAGCACCACCAGCGGCTTCATGCCCCGGCCTCCTTGGTTCTGAAGCAGCCCAGCAGCTCTGCGGGTGTCCCAGCGGCTGCCAGCAGTGCGAGGCCTAAGGCTGGCACCGTGGGCCAGCCAGGCACCATGGGCTGGCTGTCTTATCGCACCGGACAGAGCAGACAGCGTGGGGCCTGACACGGGCCCTCCCGTGGCCACAGCAGGGCAGCGGGCATTTTTTCCCCCCTGACCATCTTTGAGCTAGAGATCAGACACAGGGAAAGATTAAAACAAATATGAATTTAATCAAGGGATTCTGCTGTCCTGGGGTGAAAACAGGAGCCTGCTGACATACAGAGAGGCTGGAGCGCTGGGGAGCCAGAGCGGAATCAAAGCCGCTTGCTTACCACTAACCGCTCAGATGATCCATATCATAACAACAAAAAAGAAAAACAATTATTTATTCTTTTTGATGTTGCAGCTCAGCAGCAACTTGCTTTTTGAAGAGAGCAAGGTCAAAACCAAGTTATTGTTTTTGCCTGAAACTTTGACAGGGACTCCGAGTTCTTCCGTGTGACCTACTTAGATGAGAGATGTGGGAAACTTGAAGATGTTCGTTTCTCCTGGGCCACAGACTAGGGCCCCCTTTCTTCTCCTTCCCCTCCTCTTCCTGGCCATTTCACTCACCCCTGTCTTCCAAGCCAGGACCTGAATGAGATGTCCTGGGGAACACAAAGGTTACCAAACAAAAGTTCTATCTCCTCTCCTTGGAGTCAGAAGCCAAGTTTTATAGATGCACTCCTCCAGGGTAGCTGCGAAAAGTCACCCTTTCATTCCCTAATCCACTCACCAGATGATCACTGTGCGGCACGGATATGGCGCTAACCTGCCAGAGACATGGCCACAAACACATCAGACTTGGCCCCATGCCTGAGAGTTTATCATTCACAGAGAGACACAGGCTGGAATAATATAAAGCAAAGCACGGGGGCTTTAGAGAACACAGGCCCTTGTACCCTAGACCCAGATGCAGGAGCACCTGCTCCACAGAAGTGTCTTTTCAGCTAAATCTGGCAGTTAAGTCAGAATTGGCCAGGAAGAACAGGCAGGAAGGGTTTTGGAGTAGAAAGGGCACCAGGCACAAAGGCCAGAGGTGAGAGTATAGGTTCAAGCAGCTGAACCCAATGAGTCTGGTGGGTGCAAGAGCTTGTTAAGAACAGGGGAACATGCCAAGCATGGTGGTGAACACCTGTCATCCCAGCACTTGGGAGGCTGAGGCAGGAGGATTGCCATGAGTTCAAGGCCAGCCTGGACTACATAGTGAGTTCAAGGCCAGCCTGGACTACAGAGCGAAATGCTGTCTCGAACCATCCCCTGACCAAAAAAAAAAAACAGTGGAGCTTCTGGAACCTGAGGGCTTGGCAGAGACCAGCTTCCTCAAGTCCTTGTTAAGCCACCATGAGGAGTTTGGATTTTTTTCTCCATAGCCACCACCAAAGCCTTTCCACAGGGAACTCCATAGTCAGGGTAGCTTCAGAAAATCCCACGGGGGCCCACAAGACTGACAGGACAGAGGCACGCCTGAAGGTAAGAGGTGACACACGAGGGACAGAGGCATCTAGAGGCTGGAGGTAAGGGGAGAGCTTCCGGAGCTTTGATTCTTCAACCGGATCCTGCAACTGAAGACCCCTGATGGTAGGCCCCACCCAGGAGGAAACCAAAACACCAGAAAATGTGGCTTCCACCCTTGTAGGGCAGCCTAGCTCTGAAACCAATGGAGCCCAGAACCCTGTGCCCCAGGTTGGCTCCTTTCTTAGCTCATTTTCTGTTGCAATTAAAAAAAAAAAAAAAAAAGATTGGCTGCTTTGCAAAGAGTAGACATTGTTTGGCTCATGATTCTGGGGTCTGAAAGGCCCAGGAGCACGGTGCCTGCATGAGAGCAGAGATCGGTGCCACATCCTACCATGGCCCAGGGTATCACAGGATGAGGCGGAGCAATGTGCCTGCTTGCACCTCTCCTTGTCTTCATATGAAGCCACAGGTGCCATCCTAGGAGCCATACTCACAGTTTCACCTAATCCCAGTTCCCTCCCAGGGCCCCACCTCTAAAATGCCATTAACATTAAGGACTTGAGGATCAGGTTTCTAACACATGAGTTTGGGAGGAATGCATTCAACCCATACCAGGTTCCCCAGAAGCAAGCCCTATAAGAGGGCTATGAGTTCAAGAAGCAAGTTAGAGAAATGGTCCCAGAAAGCCATGGTGGGGAGTAGAGAGTGGGAAGGGCGGAAAAGACAGCCATCACTGGTCCAATAAGGAGCCGATTACTGCTCCAGGCAAAAGGGGTTCCACCCCCTGCAGGCCCTGGACATTCCCAAGGGGTCTCCTGAGGAGGGTCATAAAGCTGAGGGGCTTATCCACCATTCCCTTGGTGGTCACCCTAAAAGGCTCCTCCTGCTCTCAGATACTTTGAGCCTGTCCTGTGCAGTGCTGGTGACCCTGCTGCACCCCAAGAAGGACCTCAGAGAGTTGCAGTTCTTTGAAGTAAGAAACCATAAATAGGTGCTGGGAGAGGCAAAGGCATCAGGACAGATATTCACAGTACCTTCTCCACACAGTGAATCACCAAGCTACTGAGTTGTTGATTAATGAATGAATTTTTAGCTATTTGAAAAATAAAAAAAAAGAACATTTTCTCCAGATCCCATGGAAGTTAATTTCTGCAAAGCCCAGCTCCAACAAAGAAGGCCTGAAAGGGCCTGAGAAAAAGCAAGCAATAAACAAAATGTGACCCTTATTCCCATCATTCAAAGGTCAGACTGAAGACCAGCAGTTTAGGCAACTTACCACTTTTACACGCCTGGTAGGCTTCCAGCCCCACCACTGCTCCAGAGTCCAGTGTCCGGAGTCTTCCAGAGCCCTGGACAGAAGTGCCAGCAAATTACCAATCCCAGGGAAGAGTCTCGACCCCTAACAGATGGGAAGTTGGTGGATAGGGACCCAGCCCCTTGCCTCGGATGAGATAGAACAGGGTATGCCTCTCCTCATCCCCTCAGTACTGCTCTGCAGGGATCAGAACCCCAGCTGTTCACGAGGTGACTGGCTTGATTATGCGCCCCCTTCTGGCTGCCTTCCTGCCTTCCTGCCTTCCAGCTTCCTGCCTCTCCCACTCCAATGGTGTGCTAAAGCAGCTTGTGGTGGTGCATGAGGACTCCACGTGCGAAGGTCCCAAAGGTTCATGTGTTAGAAGCGAGGTCCCGGGGTGGCAACGCTGAGGTAGTGGGACCTTTAAGAAGGAAGGCTTAGTAAGAGGTATTAGTCCATGAAGCTCTGCCCTCAGAAGGGATTAATACTGGTCTCCTGGAGTTCTAGTGAGAGCAAGCCTGGCCCTGAACCCCTCTGGCTTCATGTCTGGCCTTGTGATCTCTGCATGGCTCCTGCCATTGTGATGCCATCTGCCATGAGACCCTCACCAGAGGCCAGAGTGGGCCAGCCAATCTCAGCTGATAATACACCTGGCATTCTTTCCAACTCTTCATTCAGTTATACCACACTGGTAGTTTGAACTCTCCGTGAAAATGGGTGAATCTTAAAAACAAGGCGATTTTTCCCCAGAGACAGTTTATCAGCACACACTAGTCATTTTCTTACTCTTTTAAGAGTGTTTCCTGATACCACCTCTCCAATAAATAAACTTATATTTAGATCCTTGGTCAGGGTCAGATCCTGAGGAAGCAAAAATTAAGACAGCTCCCCTATGACCAGAGACCAAGGGCAGCCATTAGTTCAAGAGGATGGTGTCCCAGTGGCCAGGACAGCCCTTCTCCTACACACCAGCCTCCTCTCCTCCCAGACATCCCTCCGTCTTAATCCTTCCATGTATACTCCCAGGCCACAGCCCACTACTCTCCCAAGCTGCCTTTGTGTATGTAACAGACTGATAACTTACTGAGTAAGTGTGGTGCTAGGTACAGGATGCCCACTTGGGGACTGTTGCCAGCAGCATAAGAGGCAGAACTGGAGAAGAAGATAAAGGCTTTTGGGAACTAAACAGGCTATTGGGAGCTGGTAGAGGCTGTTGGAAGATGGTAGAAGCTGTAAGGAGCTGTTGGTTGTTTTGGAGAAGCTCGTTGTGCTGGCTTTCCTGATGAATTTGGATGTTTTCATCCTCTGAGGAGCTCGGGACCTTGTTGGCACTGAGAGTGTCTTTGGTTCTCTTTGGGGGAGCTTTGGTCCTCACTTTGAGCATCACTTCCTGGCTCCAGAGGAGAAGATGGTGCACTGCCAGTTTTCTGGAGAAGCTTGCTGCATTGGCTTCCCTGCTGGGAACTCAGCCATCTTGATCATTGGAGGAGCTCAGGACCTCACTGTTGCTAAGGATGGCTGTGGTACCTTTCGGGGGAGCTCTGGTTCTTCTGAGTATTGCTTCCTGGCTCCAGGGCAGATCCCTCAGTCTGCTAGCACAGATCCTTCACCCCACTGGCACAGACTTCCTAGATTCTACCACTGACCTTTGGGCCTTCACAGTGCAGATCCATGAAACAGGCCTGTATGAGATTTTGTTATGGCCTCTTAGCCTCCAGGTGGACTCATGAGAGACATTGTTAGGAGCTCTAGGTCTTAAGCAGGACTCATGCAGGACATTTCCATGGGATCCAGGCCCTCAGCTATATTCCTTGGTCTTAGTAGATTTCCTGCACTCTTTTGTATATCATTCTCTGGGTGACTATTATAAATAATCATATAAAATACATGTCCTGTAGTATATATTGTTCCCCTTGCAAAAATATTCCCCAAAATCAATGCAGTGTACATCTCTTGCTATCCCCATCTAGCATCCAGTCCTATTTTGCTATTGACGGGGCTCTCGTTTTTCTTAGAAAAGATGGTAAATTGTTATCATGCTCCCAATATTTTTCCCTCTCTACATCTAGACCCTTCAACATCTGACTTTACAGTTTATCTCACTAAAGAATAATGTTTATATCCTCACTCCTTGAATCTGGGCTCCATCTTCTTGCTCTGGCCAAGGGATGAGGCAGAGGAAATGGTATGCAGAGTCTGACCCCAGGCTTTGTAAGACATCACGGGTTTTGCTTGCTGTCTTATGACTTTGATGTCACCATGAAGTGGACATTTCAAGCTGGTCAGCTGGTCCCAAGAGAAGAAGAAGAAAGCAAGAGAACAAAATTCTCCCAGCTAACTGTCCCAGACAAGCCCAGCCTGGAGCAGAGCCTCTAGCCAACCAGCAGATGTCACAGCAACTAGCACTTCCTGCTGCAGGCTCCCAGATTCTATGACTGTGACTGGAAAAGGAATCATTCTTGACCCTATGTCCCAGCCCCAGAGGAAACCAGTGTCCATCAGCATACCTGCACACTGGCTTCCTGACCACAGATCTTACTTCACAAACGGACACGTGACTTAAGCCAGTGAGACACAACTCTAGACATTTCTTGGAACCACCAAGAGAGAAATGCTCCCTTTTCACTGGGGTACAGGATGGCAGTTGCTGCGGGCTGCCATCTTTCCTCTACAAAAAAAGTGACTTTTGGAGAATGGAGCAGTCGTATGCTTGCAAATGAGCTGTTCTCCCACAAAAAGAGAAAACAGAGAAAGAAAAAGAAAGTCCTGATTTGTAGCCTTTGCCAGTTTCCATGATATAAATACACCCATCATAGCCAATTTCATGCTACCAATGATTTAACAACTGGTGCCCAAAATTCCTGAATGTTTTACAGTTGGCTCCAGCACATCCTTGCACTGGAACCCATACCATGGAAAGCAGAGCCAAAAGATGACAAGATAGGAAGTACTCTGGTACCACTGTTGGAGCCATGCCTGAAATCGATTAAGTCCACTCCTGGACTTATGTGCGCCAACAACTCTTTTTGGCTTCTTCTAATCCAGTCTGATTTGTGTTTCTTTCATATGCAGATGAAAGAAGGTTGAAACAAACCCCATGCTCACCCTGTTTCTGTGCCTGGAAGAATCATATCATATCATTAAAAATAATACTTGTGGCACAGGAACCATTTACCATGTCAGAAACTTTCTAGAAAAGCTATCCCCAACAACTTCACACCCACCTGCCAAGACAGGTATCGCTGTGTCCGCTGAACAGATGAGCAAAAGGAGGCAGAGAGAGGTTGAAGGTCATATGCTTGAGCAGAAGGAAACCTATATTCAACTGACACCAGAACCCATGACCCACCAGCCTCCCCTTCAGGGCTCCCTTACCTTACCCCAGCCTAGAACACGTTGGGGATCATCTCCATCTCATGATTGCTAGCCCTTCTTATGAGCAGCAAAGTCATTTGTCCAAAGTCACCAAGACACATAGTAGGGCCAGGGTGGGAACCTTGTTTTCAGCCTGCCAGTCCCCTGCTTTATCCATTTTGCCAGTAGGTTGGTAGTTCATTGGTTGGGTTTTTTTTTTTTTAATTGGCCTTGCTGCCCAGGGCCTCACACATGCTAGACAAGGGCTTTACCACTAAGCTGTTTTGCCAATTACCCTTGAGAAATGGAATTTGTGCTTCATATAATTTCTCAGAAAATTTGAGCAAATGAAAGAGAAAATGTTGCAGAACATTGCTGAAGTGTTCAGTGATAAGTGGTGTAGAAGTCATGGGCCTTAGGGCAGTGTTGGGCCCTGGTCTGCACTCAGACTCTGCCAAGGGAAACAACCCTAGCCTAGCGTATTTCTGCTAGTCACCAAGTCCTCAGATCAACATGAGGAATTTGTTTCTTTCTCCTGACAGTGGGAAAATGACCAGCCACGTGTAGATTGCGCCAGTATATGGGATTCTAGGGGAGCTTCCACTTCCCTATACATGGCTTCTTCTCCAAAATGCCCAGTACCTGCTGGCTGAGTCCTCAGCCTCTCAGGTGCTCAGGCGCTGACCGCTCCTTTCTCCTCCTCCTTTTCCAAGCACACAGGTGCATACACAGGGCCATTCAGGCAGTAACAGAAGCTGATCTCTGTGAGGTTCTTCCCACCCAGACCACATGGGTTGAGTTGCAGCAAGAAGGGATTTCCCAGGGAAGATGGGGAGGTTCTTACCAAAAGAAGTGAGAGAAGTTGCTGAATATAAAACAACAAATTCCCGTAATGTTCATCTCTTACCAGTTCCCATTTCCATCTCTCCTGGTCCTTCGAATCAAGCCCGGCTCAGTGGCCACAACTCCCAGGAAGAACCATGCTTGCTTCACTTTCACCAACTGCTCTTCTCCCCTGCACCCAATCCCATGCTCAATCTTTACTTGGTGCCTAGCACTCACCTTGTGATGGCTTGTATCTAGATGTAACCCCAAAGCCTCATGGGCTCGTAGGTGGGGATTTTTCAGAGCTGGCTGGATCTAGGGTGTGCGATACTGGGATTAAGGGTGTGTGGTACTAAATTAGTCTACTGATGGGTTTAGCATAACTCTGGGTATGGATAATGGACAGCCCAACCCTGGGTGTGGATGGCACCACTCCAAAGGCAGGAAGCCTGAATGAGATAAAAAGGAAAGGGAGGCCTGCTGGTTGCTGTTTGCTACCTTCTGCTTGCCATGACATGGACTTCCTCCTCTGCAGTACCCCTCTGCCATGCCACACTACCTTCGAAACAGTTGACAGTGGACCTCTACAAACCGTGAGCTAAATAAACTTTTCCTCCTCTCAATTTGAGCGTTGGGTATTTTGTCTCAGCAGTGGAAAAAGTAAATAAGACACCTCATGGTGCAGGTCACCAAAGTGAGTGAGTGTTGGGAACGTAAGAGCTGCCACCCTGCCCTGGGTCACCAAGTCAGCCTTCATATTAATCCAAACTCTAAACTGCAAAAGAAAAAAGAAAAGGAAACACAACAAAAAACCCACTCAGAGCTCTTTAAATGCAAGGGTAATTGGCTCTGTTATCCATACAAAAAGAGTGAGAGTAGGTACGGCTGGGTCGGCACATTCATTTACACCCGCGCAGGCCCATCAACCTGATTTTGTTGACACAATGGCCTCCTTTCCTCCTACTGCCAAGAGTTTCCTCCTGCAGCGGGAACAAGTGGCTTCTGCTGATTGCAGCTTTCATCATCCTTTCAACTTAGGGCCCCAAAAGCTAGAAGACTGTCTTCTGCCACCGGAACGCTTAGGGTTCTGGGCTGCTGGGATCACTGGACCTTCCCTGAACCAATCGCAGTGGTCCAAGAAAGGGAGCACCTGGCCCCAGGTCAGCATCACTCAACCATGTCAGGCCCAGCCCCACTTTTAGAATGTCAGGGCCTCCAGGAAAGAGCAATCTATTGCCAGAAGATAAGACAGGAAAAAGAGAATCATGGACCCCAGCACCGTCACAATAGCCAAGGATGAAAACTGGTTCACCTAGTCCATTACCAACCCACTTGTTACTGACAGTGATGGCTCCAGAGCCCCAGATAGGACAACCCCCTTGACAATCATCACTGCTTACAGTTTCTGAGCACCTGGTACTTTACACATATTAATGTTTCTTCCTCATAATGACACTGGGAGACCCATAAAGTTATTAGTCCCATTTTATAAATAGGAAAAGCATGGAAAAAGGGTAAATCATTTGCCCAAGGTCCCCCAACTAAGAAGCTGAGGAGCCAGGATTCCAAGCTCAAGAATCCAGTCCCAGAGCATGGGCTTCCCTATGCCCCATCCACAGGAGAGCTTGCTGGTACCCACAGGCCTTCTACCTGCAGTCTGGCTCCCCATAAGGTTACAACCTCATGTCTGCATATATTCTTTTCTGAAGCAGCACAGAAGCCTGGGAACAGCTCCCACCTGGCTATGTTCTCTACCTTGAGGAAAGAACCCATCCCTTACCACATTGCACCCCTCCACCTCAGCTAGCCTCAGCCCTGGGCACCCTGGGGTCCTCCACCTCTCAGCCTCGGGGGCATCAGGGAAAGAGGGAGCCCCTAGAAGTTTGGGAATGTTGTAGGAAGCAGAGGCCTCATTTCAAGAACAGAAAACAAGAGCTGAGGCCAGGACAGCTGGCCTCTCCCCAGAAGGGCAGAGAAGGAGAGACAGACACACAGAGAAGGGGGAAGGCGGCCATGGAGAGAGCAAGGTAGAAAGGAGAAAGGCAAGAAGATCATCCACGCATCTCACTCTCCTCAGAATTGGGACAGGAGGAACCCTTTTAAAAACAAGCAGGTAGCTGGGCATAGCTGTGCACACCTGCAGTCGCAGCACTTGGAAGGCTGAAGCAAGAGGGTCACCACACAGTCAAAGCCAGCCAAGGCTATCTAGTGAGTTCAAGGCCAGCCTGAATTACACTGCAAGACTAGCTCAAAAAACAAGTAAATGAAATAGGCAAGTAGAAGTTGGCAGCTACGTTTCTTGAGTTCTGATTCTCCTCAAGTCTTAGCAGGGTGAAAGGCTCCAGCGGTGATGTTAGCTGAGGACAGACACCCACCAGGGAATGCTCCCCACCAGCCCCCAGCCTAGGCAATGAGCCCAGTACCCAGAAGGCCCCAGATCACCTTGTCCTCTCCACCAAAGTCTGTGGCCCCTGAGTCTTGGGAGGTGACAAGGTGCATGCAGTGAGGGCTCCAGACCACCCAGCGTTCTCCCTGGGATCTGAGCTCTGCTCTGACGCCAAGTCACACCCAGCATATCTCATTCCTCCAGTGGAGCACGTGTGTCTTACTTTGTCCCTAATCCTCTGTGTGACCTTGCTTAATCCCTTCCCTCTCTGGGACCTCAGGCTCCTGAGTCTGCAGCACAGGGCCCTGGTGTGGGGCCCAAACTCCTCGATGCCAGGCCCCCTTCATCCTCACCAACCTTCACACAAGTGCTGCCCTCTAAAGCTGATGCTCAGGGCCCGGTCCTGCCCCTTGCCCCTCCCCAGGAGGCCCCACCCCACTGTCCGGGTTCTCCCTCCTGCGCACCTGCCTAGCAGAAGTTTGCTGTCCTGTCACCTCAGGGCCTTGCTAAGTAGCTGACTAGTGTCTGTGAATAGGCCTGACCCAGGGTGGTGTGGGAGGTGGGGCAGCAGATGAGAACAGACCACACAACTTGAGATCCCATAGCTCTGATGGGTTTGGCATTTTGGCTGGTGGTGGCCTCTAATCTCTGCTCTCTGGGAGGCTGAGGCAGGAGGATCACAAATTCAAGCCCACCCCAGGCAACTTGGTGAGATCCTGTCTTAAAATTTAAAAAAATAAAAAGGGCTGGGGGTATAGCTTAGTACAATAGCCCTGGGTTCCATTGCCATACAGAGAAGGGGGGAAAAGAAAAAACACCTCTGAAAAGCAGACTGGTGGCCCTCCACCTTGCTCTCCCCCACAGAACAGCGCAGACCTCTCCTGTGCAGGGCTGCAATGGCAGGTCACATCACCCCTCCCGGGCCCCAGGACACGGCCCATGGAACCTCGGGCACACCTATTTCCTTCTCCTGGGTGACAGGGCGTTGGCAGCCCTTGAGGGCACGTGGGCCCCTACAGGACAGAGCAACACATCATCGCACGCCCCCAGCCTGCGCCAAATGTCAGCCGTGGCGACCGGGGCCCCACCTCACTCCCGCACACCAAAGGCGCCCCTTCCAGAGAAGAACAAGAGAAGCCTCGTCATTAATAGCGCTGGCGGCAAGGTAAAGCTGCCCGCCCGCCCAGCGCACCCTCGCCCATAATTATGCCAGCGCGGCTTTCATCCCCACGCGCACACGCGGAAAGTTTATTGTTGTATTTCGGCCTTTTTTCAGTCTCCTCTGCCTTTCATGCAAGGGGAAGGGTGCTGAGGGGTCACAGCACCCTCCCCCAGAGCCTCTCCCGGCTTCAGTCCTTTTAGAAAAACACCCAAAGCCATAATTTGTCTTAGAATTTCTTTTGAAACAGCTACAAGAAAGACTAACGACTGCTCTTTTCCCTCTGTTTCTGATTCCAGCCATCCCTTTATCTGGCTTTCATTAGAGCCTCGGCCGCGCCTCTTTTGTGGGAGAGACTTGAGGGAGCCGAGGCAGTTTCCCAGCCGCTGTGATGTTGCTAAAGATTAAAAAGGAGCTTTGAAGCTGCACCAGTTCTCTGCGCGCCTCCTCGGTACAGGACCTCAGAAAGACCCAAGCCATCTGGCAAACCTGACATAAAGACAAAATAAAGTGATTGAAACAGTCTCTTCAAAGCCACAATGGCAGATTTGTTGATTTGGGCGTTATCTTTCATGCGAGGCCCTCAGAAGTCGCCAGAACACCTAGGTAATCTCAGGCAGGCCTGACTGGAGTGGATGGAGCCTTCCAGGCCAAGGCTCTGAGAGGGGCCCAGCTGCGCCTGGCCTGGCAGGGGTGGAGGGGTGGACAGCAGGCTGCTGCAGGTGGCCTGGACACTGGACAGTTGGATCCAGGGTGGGCTCAGCCTCGGTTTCAGCGAGGCCTGATCACTCAGGCTCCAGCCTGCCTCTGTCCAGCCTGGGAGGGGCACCTGACACCAGCCACCAGCTAAGACCAGGCTGCGCTGAGCAGAAAGGGAGTGGCCAGGATGAAAGGGTGCTGCCCTGGTTGCAATGGACAGCCCCGGCTCTTGGTAATGTTCGATTCCCGAGGAAGGCAACGCTGGGCAGATGGAGGTCTGCCAGGTCCCACAGGAGAATTTTCTTTGGCAGACTGAACCCTGGGCTGGCAGAAATCGGGCAGGTACAGAACCAAAGGCACCTCTGACCCACTTCTTCCTGACACCCATGTTCCCAGAAACAGGTGCTGGACTTGTCCTCCTCCCAAAGGGCAGGATCTGCCCTACTGGGTGGCATTTCCCTTATTCTGTTGGGTGGCAGCCTCTGCAGCCTCAGGCTTCGGGTCCTGCTGTTGCACAGCCTGGATGGGGAATCTGGAGGCAGTGGCATGACAGCCAGTACTAAAACTAAATGGACCCTTCAGCACCGACCTGCAGGACAGAGATCTGAGGGGCCCCACCCCACATACGCGCTACTGTTGGGTCTGCAAACCAATTGTTCCACCTTGATGCCTCAGTTGTCCTCCAGGAAGAGTCAGGTGCTGGGGAGAATCAGAGCTCTGTGAACATTCCTGAAGGTGGAGTCAGAGCGCGCAGGCCTCTGTTTCCCCACTTCACTGCAAACAGCTGCTCTGCTTCGATCTGCTGCACACAGCTGGCTTCAGAGTATGATCTCCAGGCCTTTGTTCTTAAGGTTCCATTGATCCAAACATGCAATTTAAAAGATGTAGGCTCCAGTCCTTCCTCTGACCTCTTTGAACCTGAGATTCTAACTACACTCTGTTCCAGCCAGTTTTAGTAAAATAATGAATTCACAAAGTCTGAGCGCCAATCAACTACCAGGAACCTACTGAAGACCCACTGTGCACTCCCACCCAGAAAATGTGATACCTGCTGTTCTCAGATGACAGCCCAGAGGAGTCATAAAGGGTATCCACACTTACCAGGGATACGATAGGAAATCACCATCTGCTTTCCAAAGCAGGGAGACAGGGCCTCTGGTCACAGGCCAGGGAGATAGCCACCTACTCACCCACTCCTCTTTGTCTTTCCTTGCCTATTCTTTCTGGCCAGAGGCAGGACTAGGACTCCAGCTTCCCCTCCACTCCTCTGCCCACTTCAGAGGACCCACAGAGGGAAACAGCTCAGCACAGCTGGCCCCCACTGCTTTTCCTTCCTCCCAGAGCATAGCTGGCCCAGACAGCAGAGGAGGAAGCTGACAACAGATTTCCTGGCATCCTGGCACTGATGTTCCTGAGTGAGATTAGCCTTGCATCTGTGTGTCCTCCTAAAGACAGAGGGGAAGCTCGGCTCCCACAGAGGCAGGGCCATAGATGTGCAGATGAAGAGTATCTTCCAGATGGACCACCTGCCCTTCCTTTTTTAACCACACTTCCCTATCTTCACTGTCTGGTGAACTCCTACTCAGCCTTCAAAACCCATCCCCAATGTCATGATTTCTGTGACGTTTTTCTGAGCTTCCTTCTCCCTAAGCTCACAGGTCACTTCATGCATATCTGTTTTGGGTAGCTCTGAAGTTAAATGACAATAATTTTTCCATGAAGAGGACATGTGTCTGGAAGTCAAAAGCCCTCAGATCAGGTATCAGCTCCCCTACCCATCAGCTATGAGACCTTGGAGAGGTCTTTTGCCTCCTTGATCACCAATTTCCTCATCAGTAATGTAGAGTAAAAGAAAATGTATCCCCTAGAGGTTGTTCTAAAGATTAAAAAAGTAGTGTATGTGTAAAAGCTTAAATTATATCCAACACTTATGTGGATATGTGTTATATCTGACACATAGATTCAAGAGATGTGAGCTTTGCTCCTTCCTTCATAGAATAGGATCTTCTCAAGCACTGGAACCAGGTCTCCATTCATTCCTGTACTCATTCAGCCACAATCACTGAACTCCTGTTAAGGACCAGCCCCTGAGCTCAAAGCTGTCTTATGCAGCAAGCCACAATACAAGCCATGTCCCAAGGCCCCCAACTCCATGGCTGGTCTTCTGTACCTGCGCAGCTCCAGCGTCGGCTCTGTGTACAGCTCCTACCCTTCCTGGTTGGTTTGACTACAGTGGGTCTTCCAGGTTTAGATGGAAAGCTGTCCAGCCCCTATGATGGTCAGCAGGCCTCTTGCCAGCACCAGGCATCCTCTGAGGACACAGCCTTAGCCAAACCTTGGAAACAGAAAGACAGAAAGGAACCATTCTCATGCTTAGGAAGTTCCTGCTCTGATGAAGGAAGTGTTCAGCTCATCCCTAGGGAGTTTTAGTCTGATGAACGAGACAGGCACATAGCCCTTTGCAAATCTCCAGTCTGATGGAAGAGTCCTATTTTTCTGACTGGGGCAACTCCCAGCCTGACAATTGACAGCAGAGGCCCCTTTCTCCTGACACTGCTAACTCCTAGTCTGATAGAGGAGATGCATGAATCTTGACCTAGACCCAATGTATCACTGTGGGTGAGATTCTTCCTGTCATAGGGACATTCCTCTAACAGAAACAACGTGTCCCTATGGATAGCTTGATAGTCAGATAAAAATAACACATGCGGGTGGGGGGGGGGGTAAGGAGCTCAGCCTAGGGTCCCCGGCTGTGCAATGTCTCTCTGTTTGTGGGCTCGAAATGATATTCCTGGCTCTGAAGAGGCACCAACCTAATCCCTGAGCTGGACACAAATGACACAGACTCTTCCTCCTCACATGCCTCCAGCCAAGTGCCTTCACCAGAGAATCAAGCCAGAGCTGGCCAGAGGCCCCATCGCTGGCATCTCGTGCCAGCCTCACCAGGGGAGGCTTTCTCACGATCAAGGACATCTGGGCTGGCGCAACTCCCAGAGGCCACCGACATGAAAAGCGAGGGGCTCGGCGGAAACGCCATCTGCACATCATAAAGCTGCTTGGTGGTTCCCAGGGGCTGCCTCCAGCTGCGGCTGCGTTGCCCGGGAAAAGCGGAGAAAGGCACCAAGCGGCCAGGAGGGGGAGGCCAGGGTGAGAACAGCAAGGCAGAGTGGCAGGTGAAAGCAGACGGGATGTCTTCCACCTGGCACCCAACACCCCCTGAAAATTAATGTCACCTGGTCTGTCTCCCTATTGCAGCCCAAGACAATACTCCATTATGTCCATTCCTAAAAGTGATTTGGTGACGGTGTACAGTAGTAATTATGAATTTAGTTCAAGAGTGGTGCTGTGTGAGCTCCAATCCAAGCCCCATTCCTTAGGTGAGTGTACCAGCTTTGCTCACCCTCAGTTTTCACGTCCGTACTCTGGAGTTAGCAATAATTACACCTACATTTTGCCTGGCTTGCCACGAGAATGAGCTGCTCACTTACTATCTGTGCTTTTGTTATTCTTGTCCCATCCACAAAGTAAGGGCTCAGTCCCTATGGCTCTCATTATTATCCTGACTGTCACCTTTCCTCTCTGGAAGCCACCCAGAAGCCTTTGGAGCAGGTATACCTTAGTGGTTACCGATGTTGAAACAATTTCATTGGCCCTCCTGCCCGAGGTCCTGCCCTCAGAACCACGGCTACAGTTGATTGGACAAGAGGTAGGAAGTAGCTTGAGGGAAGCTCATCTATTGGCGATTGAACAGAGCCTATCAGGGTCTTCATGGAGAACTGGAACTGGGATCAAAGCCTGTGAACTAATGACCATGTTGGGTCATGAATAAGTAGATGCAGGAGGTAGAGAAGAAAAATAAACAAAAGTGGGACCAGCAGAGATGAGAGAGATATAAAGTTCCTCAGAAACAGAATGAGATGAGAGAGGAAGAGAGGGCATCTAGTCCTGTGCTTTGGGTTCCTAGAAGAGTTCCCAGCAGACAGGGCTGTACCAATGAGATGTGTCCTCCCAAGCAGCGCAGAAACAAATACACGTATCACACACAGACACACACAGACACACACACACACACACACACACACACACACACACCACCTGCTTATATACACGCACTCCTTTTTGTTTTTTCCACAATTCCCCAACCACATCTGGACAACATTCAGAATGGTGAATCCCAAGAGACTGGTTTTGTGAAGTAAGGTTAAGAAGCTGAGAGTGTGAGCTGAACAGTTCTGGACACTAGAATCAGAGAGTGGGAAAATACAGGTGCACAAAGAGATGCAGTGGGGAATTGTATTAAATAGCTGAATTGCAGTGTATGGGCTTTACAGCAACTTGTCATCAAAACCCCACCACCTGCCATCTCTCAGGTACGCTGCCTCCCAGGCTGGCTTCATTGCTGAAGGGTTTACCCCTCACTGTTGACAAGACAGCTGCTAGCTTCTAGACCTCATTGTCCCTTAAGCACGGAGGATAGAAGGAGTTCAGTGTCCTGCTTTGAACTCCACAAAAGTCTGCCCTTGAACAAGGATTTGAGTACAAGTGGTTTCCTTGGGAAGCAATCACAGGAAACACTGGCAGGAGATTGGAGAAATGGGCCCGGAAAGGAAATGGAGCTCACAAAGGGAATGTTATCCTATGAGTTATCTCTGCGGGCACCAAGAGCCTAATCTCACTAAGAACACAGGGCAGAACATGCACCTCAGAGGGAACTGGGATATTTATCCACCAGTTCCCCTCAGCCATTGTCTGAGTGCTGCTAGAGGGCTGGAACTAGGACTGCTCAAATTCTGCGCCCTAAGTATTTTGCTTGGCCTCCCAGCTACTGGAGGGGCTGAGGCAGAAGGATAGCAAGTTCGAGGAAAGCCTAGGCAATATAGCAAGACCCCATCTCAAAAAAAAAAAAAAGAAAGAAAGAAAGAAAAAGGAAGAGGTGAAAGACAGCAGCAGCTCTCAAAACTAAGGTGAATGTATGGTAGGACACACCCGTAATCCTGGCGCAGTGCGAGTCTGAGGCAAGAGGGTTACAAGTTTATGCCCAGCCAGGGAAGCTTAACAAGACCCTGTCTCAGAAAAGAACTGATAGCTTAGTTACTGTCTCATCGCTGGGACAAAATATCCAACACCCACAAGTTAAAGGAGGAGAGGTTTATTTTGGGTCACAGTTTGCAAAGGTTTCTGTCCATAGGCAGCTGGCTACAAAATCAGGGTGGCATGGTAGAAGGGGGCATCACAAAGGAGAAACAGTCCAGGGCATAGCAGGCAGGAATCAGCAAAGGAGTAGTTTGTGCCCACCTGACCCACCAGGATTCAGCTCCCAATATCACATCCAGCCATAAATCCACCAGTGCACTAATCTAGTGTCACACACCCATGAGCCAGTCACCTCCCCAAAGCCCCACCTATGAATGCATTAGGCTTTGTGGGAGACATCTAGATATAAGCCATAATAACTGGAGTTGTAGCACAGTGCAAAAGTCCTGGGACAGAGAGAGAGACAGACAGACAGAAAGAGAGAGAGAGAGAGAAATAAGGCAAATAGATGTTGAGCAACCAGAACAAGACATAAAAATGACCACTGCTCAGTTTCAAGTTTCCAAGTTAATTAGAAAGTGAGAAGGTTGAATCGGGCTTGTCAAAAGCCCTTCCAGACAAACCCTTTAGACAGCATTTGCCTTTGTCTGACCTGTGCCAGACAGTGTACCAGGCTCTAAGCAGGCACAGATGAAATGGTGTCATGTAAGCTTTCTAGGAGGGAGATAATCATGACTACTGTTTCAGCTATCATTTAATTCAGTCTGATACTGAGATGCCACTGATGGCCATACACACAGCCCTTTTATAAGCCAGTCAGAAAAATGAAAAGCTGCCAATTAAATAGTTATATCATGGGTTATCAAATTCATCCTACTTTTAGAGATATGAAATCCAAAACCAAAAGAGGTGCATCTTAGAACTAATGAATTGTGGTGGTATTTCTGTGACACTATTTTATAACAGTTTAAAAGAATTTTTTTGTTGTTTTCTTGAGACTGGGTCTCACTATGTAGTTCATGCTGGCCTTGCACTCTATGGAGTCCAGGCTGGCCTTGAACTCATGACATCCTCTTGCTTCCTAACCCTCCTATCAGGCAGGCACCACCACACCCAGCAATAGAGGATTTTCAATACGCATTTTCCCACTTGGTACTCACTACAAACCTGCACGGGCTCACATCATTGCTTCCTTTATTGCATTCCATGAACTCACACTCAGAGGTTGAGAGACGTGCCAAAGGTCACTACACTGCCAAAGTGGGGCTCAACTCCAGGTCTGTCTGGTAGCAGAACCAGGATATATCCGAGTCTCCCTGGCAAACTTCTTTTTTCTTACTCCTTTTAAAAACAAATATGGGCTCCTCCCACCTCTCCTTCTCTGCAGTAGGAAGTGAGGAGGCCACCTAGCATCCCTGCCCTCCACTCCTGCCTACCACATGCTCAGGCTCGAGATGTTTCTGTTCCCAAGAGCTCTCATCCCTTCCAGAGCTTCCTTTGTGATCGCAGGCAGGTGGTGTTGTCACTCACTTGCTGGCAGCTCCCTTCAAGATTTCTGCCATGGTGAATACTTCCCAGACAGAGTCCTTCATAAACATCTCATCTTCAAGCAGCCAGGCCTTGCCCCTCAGAGGACCATAAATTAGTGCTGTTTGGTAATGGTTTGGCCAGTAATTTCCTTGTGTTTACACCTAACTGGTCGCAATCGGAGAGCCAGGGTGGGCTGTATGAATGAACAACATGAGCAGGGACAAGGGGTTCATGGGTGTTTAATGCTCTGCTGTTGCCATCTTCAGATTCTTACTAGTTTTGGACAAAGAACTCTGCATTTTCACTTTGCGCTGGCTCCTGCAAATTATGTGGCAGATCCTGCTAAGAACCATCCCACTGCTCCTAAAAGCATCTGACCATGGGATTGGTTTCTTTGCCCCCGTTCTTAGTGCTCCTGAGATCAGGAGCAACATCTTTGTCTCCTCTGTACGCTCTGGAAATGCAATGGAGAATATACTCCGTGAGAGGTGAGTAAAAAGAATGAATGATGTGTGGGTGTGACACACACACACACACACACAGCCAATTTGCTTTCACTTGCAAGTGACAGAAATCCAGTTCAAAGTAGCCAAAACTCAAAGGAGGAATGTATGGACTCAGTGGATTGAAAAGTGATGAGCTTCTGGCTCCGTGGAACCCAAGAACAGAAACAGTCGTCAGGACACTAGCTGTTGGCTGCTTTCTCCACACTGGCTATTCTCAGGGAGCAAGAGACTAAGATTAGGCAAAATATATCTAAAGGGCCATGAGTCAAGTGGGTTGTTGCAGAAGACGGTGTCAGAAAGTAGGACATGGAGGCTGGGTTACTTGGAGCCCTGTGTGCCTAGGGAAAGAGCTTGTGCTTCATCTGAGGAAGGCGGGAGGCCACCAAAGGGTGGTGACCAGGGCAGTGATGTGGTCTAACACATAGCATGTTTTCCAAAGTCACTCTGCCTGTGGTGCTGCTCGACTATGTGGTGACTCTTCCTTCCTAAGTCTATATCAAAGGTACACAGATGGGGGAGCTATTTTCTTTCAGTGGAGATACCTGAGAAGGCTTTGAGGAAGGGATTTTATTCCAAGTGAAATTTGGACAGGCAGATGGGAGGGTGAAGGCTTCACTTCCCACTCTAAGCCTTTTCCACTTGAATAAAGGGAAGGACTTTTTTTCAAGTTATGCCTCAAGGCCTAGAAAGAGATGCCCATTCATCCATCCCTTTGCTATATCATTTGTCATCAGTAGATCTGGCCAAGCACCAAAGAGATCAGGGCTGACACCATCACCAACTCCAAGTCTGAGGGCCACTGGCTTCTCAAGGGCAAGGTCACGGTGGTGAGAAGGGTAGAAATAACTCCCTGGCTGCATACTCTGCACAGAGGGGCACATTTGCCTCCCTGATGAACAGGGCAAGAATCACCTGAGCCGGTCAGAATTGGGTTGCTAGGAAAGACCCTCTCTGCCAGACCTTGAGGGGCCAGAGTTAACATTTTGTGAAGTACGTTGTGTTTGTGAGATACAGTGTGCCTCCGTTAAGCAAGGAATGAACCTGTCAGCCGCAGTCTGTGCGGTGCCACAGAGGTGCCTCTGGGCTATGCTCTTCTCTGGGTAGGGGATGGTCTTCATTGTTCTCATCCTTCTCCCACTGGACTCTCCCAAACGAGGTCCCTTCCAACATATAGAGAAAATGACTTGGGGTTTTCTCTCTGTTTGGTTGCCTTGTCTATACAGCATCCATTGCCCAGCCCTACGGAAATAGCACTGTTACTTTTCTTGAGGATCACAATCTAGGTTGTATGGTTTAGGAGGCTCTAGCCTACCATTCAAGCTCCAAAAGTAAAGAGAAAAAGTGTGGTCTAGATTTAGCTTGTCTCTGAATTCCACCACCATCATAACCACCTCCCCAACCCCACCCTTTCCTTTTCATGGCAATTGGTTCTGCAGAGAACATTCCTTAAATTGGCCCAAGGAAGTAATCCCATGACTTTTTATGGCTTTCTAGGGAAAGGAACATTCATTTCTCTGAGATGGGCTCTACAAGAGTGCCAGCTTGGAGATTTCAGAGATCATTAGTGCTTTACTGACAGTGGGACCAGTGGAAGCAGAGCTGAGAGATAGAACAAGCCTAAATCTTGCAACGTAATTTGAGCCCCTGGATACAGCCATACCTAAAGCTTATATCATTAGATGAGTTTCTGACTGTCACATAGGGGCCAAGCAAAATAAGAACAAGAATCAGCCACGTTGACTTCTAGTCTAGTGTTCTCAGCCTGCATTGTGTTTCAGGTGACTGTGTATACACACACACACACACACACACACACACACACACACACACCACTAATCTGTGTGTGGCTTTATAGTATGCTAAAAGATGAATATTTTAAAAATAAAAACATCTGTTCACAATAGTGTTTTATCTAAGTGAATCACAGAGCTGTGGAAGGGTCCCGGGAGGTTATATCATTGAGTGGTTTTCAAAGACAACTCCTTGTTTCAAATGAAGTCTTAAGCAGAGCTTCTATGTGTAAGAAATCTTGTTAGTGCAAATGTGCTTTATCTTTTAAGCTAACAGTTTTAACATTTACTTTTATAATCAGTGAAGACCCAAATCTTAATGTGCTATTTGCTTCCAAGCTATAAAATTTCATTATTTAATACATTTGCATATGTGGGAGCTTTTTATCATCTTTTTTAATAGTTAAAAGTACTTTTAAATAAAGTCCCTTGGCTCTTCTCCTTCTTCCTTTGGGTTTCTGAGTAACTAATGAATGTCTGAGTTTGTCTGCCTTTGTCAAAGTCCTTCTTTTGGTGCCTAACTGTTCAAACTTTATAGAGAAGTTCCCTTTTTCCTGTCCAAGGAAATAAAGTCTAGGCATGAGTTAGTGTCCTAGAATAGTGCCTCTCCCATCTGAATGCATATACATGAATCATTCAGCGGCCTTATTGCAAATGTCGATTCCAATTGGAGAGTTTGGGGCCAGAGTCTGAGAGTCTGCATTTCCAGCAAATGCTACAAACACAGCTGGTCCATGAGTCACTCTCTGAGGAGCCAGCCCTGGAATATACTGCAGAGGGATATCCTGAACCTATTCATCAGGTAGGGAAATGAGAATCACTACTAAAAACTAATTTGAGAAAAAAAAATTAGGAGATACTATCTGTCCAGTGACCTATACCAGAAAGCGGTGAGATTATGAGTAATTTTGAATTCCTTATGCCTATCTGCATTTTCAAATTTATCTATACTGAACATGTGCAGCTTAGGGAACAAATAAGTTCAAAATGAAATAACTGAAACAAGAGAAATCTAAAATACACATGAATTTTTAAGATAAAACTCTTTCTCAGACAATGACAGAAGATCAGAAGTTCTTCCCCACAAGCAACCGGTGTTTGAAAGCAATCAGTCAGTCCTCTTTCTGCAGCCCTGTAGAAATGGAGCGGGTGAAGCCCAAAGACCCTGGGACATACCCACACTTTATAGCTGGTTTTGGCAGAGCCAAGATCATGACATCATAGATCTGTACAGCAGAAAACAAGCTAGAGCCACAGTCTGATAAGAGTTTATCAAGTACACAGCCACTTGCTACAAAGGGAATTTGATCTTGGACCTTATCCACAGAACAGAGCTCCAAGGAGCAACAGTGAAATGTGATCTGGGGCCTACAGGCCCATTTCTGAGCCGCAGACCACCCAGGGCTGCTAGAAAGACCCAGCCATCTCCAGGAGGCCATGTCTTCTGGATTTTTCTGCTTTATAGAGTAAGCCCATACTCCACTGCCAGCTTGTCTTCCTCTAACCTCTTTGCTCTGGAAGCTCCCTGAGGCTTCCTCTCCTCTGGTCACTCTGCCACCTTCCCCTTGGTGGTCTCAGTTGCCCCTGAAGCCACAAAGACATCTCTATGGCAAAGAGTATTTTCAGACCCTTCCTCTCCTCTGAGCCCCAGACCCATGCATTCTGCTTCCTCCTTGGCATTTCCTCTTGAGCATCAGCAACTTCCCCAAAATCCTTCTGCCTAAATAGCTCTCAAGTGGCCGCTCACACCAGCCACACCGCCAGGCTGGTTCAAGCCATCCCTTGCTCCTCTGGAAATCACACATGGTTTCCCAGCTCACGACCCCCTTTGGCCTTTCCTCTGACCAGAAACCACAGTCCTCTTCTTAAATTG
The DNA here is from genome assembly GCA_004027595.1 of Dinomys branickii. NCBI lineage: Eukaryota > Metazoa > Chordata > Mammalia > Rodentia > Dinomyidae > Dinomys > Dinomys branickii. Next base: position 43,966 of record PVLD010011643.1, read on the forward strand.
CACATACTGCCTTCATAGTGGCCCAAATAAAATCAAACGTCTGTGCCACACCTCCCCAGGCTCTGCCCAGCCTTACATTAGCACTGTATTACCCCCACCCACACATACACATCACTATCCCAAGCCTGAATGCACCCAGCTTTGCCTGTGTGGATCTTAAGGCCTGTGTGGTGGGTGTACTGATGCCCCTCACAGCGCACCTCCCCAGAGGGGCCCGCAGCCACCTGTCCACAGTGCAGTGTGTGGTCCACATCTGCTCTTACCACGCCACCAACAACAGGACTGGGCTCCCACCAGGACTCCTGCCCTGGTCTAGCCGGTCCCTCTCACTCTCTTGTAGGTTCTTCCTGCTCACTGCCCCCTCTGATCTCTATCTCCACTGTGGCACCCGCTACTTAGGGCACCCAGCCTAAAGCTCCCTCTCCTGGTCAAGGTTGGCTTCCTCGAGGAAACTTCAGCTGAACCTCTAGGCTGGGTCAGGGCCTGCTCCTAACAATGTCTTATTGTTTTCCTTCAAAACAATTAGCACAGTTGCAATTCAGTAATTACCAGTACGATTCTCTGTTTGACATGTGTCTCCCTCACTAGGCTGTGGACTCTGTGAGGACAGGATTGTGCATATTATCCCCGCCATCTGTCCAGAACCTAGTGCCCAACACAATCAATCCTGGGTGAAAGCAGGTAACAGGAGGAGGGAGGAAGGAAGGGAGAAAGAAATGGGGGACAGGGAGGGAGATCCCTGTGTTACCCTTTTCTTATTTGAGGCTTGGGGGTTTACCCCTGTGCTGGCCAGGATCTGAGTCCCAGGGGCTTTCTGGGTAGGCAGCAATGAGCACCACACTCAGAACTTCCTGCCCTCTGACAAGCAGCTCTGACACCATGCAGTGGAGGTAGCTCTGGTTCCCCAAGTAGACAGCTGCCAGCTTCTGCTTCTCCTTTGCTCACTCAGATGACAGGCAGCTTGGACTGTTGGCCAGTGATCCTGAGCTGAGCAACTGGGGAAGCTGCAATGTCAACAACTTGTCACAGCAAATCACCTCAGACCACTGCCTCCCCAAAGAGTTGCCACTGAACCAGTCTTGGCCCCTGCCCCTCGGGGCCTCACCCAGCAAGCGTGACAGGCTGGCACCAGGAAGGCCAGCCCTGTCCAGGTTGCCAAGCTGGGGCACCTACTGCAGCTGTGCAGGCCTGGGCTTACAAAATGTCATCTCTCTTCCATCAACCAGGACAGAGGCAGCACCACCCTCCATACCTAGGAGGACAGCCCTCCCCTACCCCAATCTGTTCCACTCCTTTGCACAGGGCCTTTGCTGAGCCAGGCCCCTCTTCACCAAGCACTTCTGCTCACTCTTTCACCAAGCACACACTCAGAGGAGAATACTGAAATTCAGACAGAGTAAGCCAAATGAAGAAGAGGCAGGCACAGGGGTATATGCTTGTAATCCCAACTACCTAGGAGGCTGAGGCAGGTGGATTGCAAATTCAAGATCAGCCCAGTTAACGTAGCCAGATCCTATCTCAAAACAGAATGAAATGTTAAAAGGGCTAAGAATGTGACTCAGTGTTGGAGCACTTGCCTCACATGCATGCAGATCTTGGTTCAATCTCTAGTACCACACACACAAAAAAAGGGAGAAGCAAGGAACCCAGGAACTCTTGGGAGTTCCTGCCCTCCCGGAGGGGACTAAAAGGAGCTAGGTGGGCAGAGGTGAGGGGCTTGGAATGCCCTGGTGTCTGGACAGGGCCCTGGCTCACAGCGAGCCTCTTTCATCTATTGGCTGTAGGGGGATAGCTATAAAGGGTCACCAACGGACCTCCCAGAACCAGGCCATGGGGTTGCCCCACCTCCTATCCACCCAAATCACAGAAAGCCACCTCTCCCCAAGGGCTAGGTGGCCAGGACATGCAAACTGTCCAGGATGCCCCCCAACAGAAGCACCAAGGCCCAGCACAGGAAATCGCTGCACACAGCAGGACAGTGGGACTGTGAGGGCCTGAGTCAGCCCTGCCCCAGGCTCTGGAAATGACTGTCCAGAGAGGCCAGCTGCAAAGGGACCACAGGCAGAGAGCTGGGCAAAGATTTCCTAGGGATGCCACACCCCCCAGTGGCCAGCCTTCCATGGTGCCTCTCTTCCACGGGACCTCCTGGAGGCCACCACCATGGTCACCTCCTGTCCCTGCCGGAAAGGACCCTAGGAGGACCAAGAGAGTGGTGCCATCACCACACTACTATGATAGGGATTCATCCATTCATCCCATCAATATTTTTGGAGGACCTGTGCTGAGCCCAGCTCTGCGCTAAGGCTAGAGCCACATCCATGAGGGAGACTGGGCCAGGCTCTGTCCTTAAGGTGCTGAGAGTCTGTGGGGAGGAGAATGGGAACACATATCCAGAGGTGACACAACACCGGCAGCTCTGAGTGCCATGGAAAAGACCCGAGCAGCAGGGGACGTGGCGGCGGGGGAAGGGTGCTGAGGTGATCACAGTGATGGGAAGGAAGAAGCTAAGAGGAGAGTGTTTCTGACACAAGAAAAGCAGAGGCCAACGTCCTGGGGCTGCCTCGTGTGTCCAAAGCAAGAGAAGGGACCAGAGAGGCTGGGCAACAGCAACAGGGGGCTAGAAAGGTAATGGGAACCAGATCCCACCCTAAAAGCTAAGGTTTATACTTGGCTCTGACTCCAAGTGAGATGCAGAGGCATGCGACCACTTTGAGCAGGGGAAGTGATATTAGCTGAATTATGTTTTTAAAGAATCACAAATATCTAGAAATTGATATTAGCAGTGCTATTTATTGAATGCTTATTGCACATCAGGCATCACATTCTGCATTCTGATCTCATTGTCTTTCTTCACCCACAGAACATCCCACTGCCACAGCCACTTGACTCCCTCACCCTGTCCAGAGGAGGAGACAGAGGTTTGGAGCAGGGGAGCCCTCAGAGGCCCCAGAGGGCTGCAGAGCTGGTAAATGCAAAGCTGGGGACAGCTTTGTCCCTCTCCAGAGCTGTAGGGCTTCCCTGGCCTGGGTCTCAACCCTAGGTCCTGAGAAACAATTGCTATTCAGTCCTGCCACAGTGTGGTCTTCAAAACCCCTAGCAGAAGGGACCTGGAGTCAGTTCTAGCTGGGTGGCCTTGCAAAAGTCACCACTCTTAGGCACCCAGTCCACTCTCTGCAAGGACACATGTGTTGTCCTCCTGGAGATGCAGCAAGGACACTGAGCACAGGTTCTGGTAGGTACACCACAAAGGTACCTCATCCATCCCCAAAGCCTGGGGCCATGTGCCAGGGATCTAATGAAATCTGAGCCAGGCCAGGTCCCTTGAGGAAGAGAAAGCAACCCTCTGCCTTCACAATGAAGCCCCGCACCAAACAGGCTGCAAGGGCAGACAAAGACCCGCAGATAGGGGCAGCTGCAAGGCAGGGCTAGCCAAAGAATGGAGAGCCAGGCCCCTCCTCTCCCCAGTACCCTCCTCTTCCTCTCCAGCTGGTGGGTTTGCAGGACCAGGGGAAGCTCTGGGTCTCTTCTCTGCCCGGCTCTCCTTGTCCAAATAACTACAGAACACACACACACACACACACACACACACACACACACAACTATAAATAGCAATCAAAAATGATTCCCATGGCACCAAGTATCTTCTGATCTTTTTTAATGCATGAACATGCATATGCGACTGTATGCATCCTCTTCTGGACTTTATTTTAACTTATCTGTCTACCAAGCAGACGGGAAGCGTGTTGGTTTGGCTCTCTTTCGAAGAGTAGTGTAACACAGAACACGGTTTTTGGAGGTAAGCAGACACAGATTCAAGTTCCAGGCAGGTGAGCTGTGTGACTTTGCATCTGACTTCTCCAGGCCTATTTCCCCACCTGTGTGATAAGGATAACACTGCTCCTCCCACGAGGATGGAATTGAAACAGACCGAATAATGTGTGCAGTGCTTTGGCAGAGTACTTTTGCAACTGTGGCTGCTATGATGTCACTTTAGTCCCTACTGAGATCCACAGCCAGTGCAGTTTCCCAGTCGGGGGTAATGTCTGCGTATAAGCTGCCTACTGTTACGATCAAGTTACCCCAAGCCTTAATGGCTTTAGTAAATGCACATTCATCACCTCCCAGTTTCTGTGAGTCAGGAGTCTGTGTGTTGCTAAGCTGGGTCTTCTGCTTCTGGGACTCTCAAGAGGCTACAATGAGAATGTTAGCCATGGCTGTGGTCTCATCTGCACGCCCCATAGGGGAAGGACTTGCTTTGCACCTCAGGAGATAGCAGTGGGATGTAGCTCCTCCAGGGCTGATAACAGACCTGGGAGCCTCAGGGGTGGCTGGAAGCGAGCTGGAGGCCAGCCTCAAGTCTATGCTACATGGCCTCTCTAACACAGCAACTTCCCTCATCAAAAGGCACAAACAAGAATGCAGTGCAGAGAGTTGGCCAACAAGACCCAAGTGTGATCTTACCTCATCACAGATATGACAGCCATGATCTTATTAACATAGTCATTTCTGCTGCTTCCTATTGTTAGAAGCAAATCACACTGACTGGGGGGTGGGGGGGGCATGACAGGAAGTAGGACTCTTGGAGATCACTGTAGATTCTGCCTGACATCATGGTGCAATTTCAACTAACATTTTCTGGTGCTTTCTGTGGCAGGCATAGGACTAGTGCTAGGAATTTCAAAGGGCGTGAATTGGGGCTCCTACCTTTCAGACACTTTTTCTGAGAGATGTTTTCCACTCCTTGCTCTTTTCACTGCTGTGAATACTCTGTGACCTCTTAGGCTTGCTCTCAAGGCAGGAAGTTACTAACTCCATAGTGTAAATGAGGTAATAAGATCATTTTCCTCTGTCACAGGGTGGCTGGGCAGAGAGGAGGCAAAGTAGCTCTGTGGGACATTTGAAGAACAGTGCCCACTGTGCTGGATGTTGTGGGCATCAAGGAGAATGGCACCAGGTCCTGTCCTTGGGCTGCACAGAGTGATAGGGGCAGACAGGTAAATACCCAAAGTCCAGCCTGGAGTGAGTCATGCCACAGTAAAAGCCTGACCACAGTTCTCCAGCAAAAGGAAGTAGTATCAACAGCTGATAAGGAGGACCTTATGGCTGGATTTCAGAGCAGCAGAGCTTCCCTTACCCAACACCGCCTCTCTTCCCCCAACCTCTACCTCCTGGATGCCAAAGAAGCTTGTTACAAGGAGGTAACAGACACAAACTTAGCTTTTGCGAAAAATCAACTGCTCTCCTGAGAGGAAGCTCTTCTTCCTTGACTAACCGTGGGTGCCTGGTAGGGGCTACCATTATAGCCCCTACTATATACCTGGACTATTATAGTCCAGATCTACAGGCCTGGACTTAGTACCCAGGTTGATCCTCCTCTCCAAAAAACATGCATTCCAAGTGAGCCAATCAGGTCCCTTCCCTGAGGTTTTTCTAAGTAAAGCTGACAGGGAAGATAATTTTTCCCTGAATGATCAGGACATTATAAAAATTCTGAGGCAGCTACTAGCTATTTTTCCAGTCACATGGTATGTGTGGGGGGGGTGTTGGTCTGCTTTCTGTTACTGTGACAAAATACCTGAGATAATAAATTTATAAGGAAGAAAGGTTTGTTTTGGCTCACAGCTTTAGAGGTTTAAATCCATGGTCACTTGGCCCTGTCACTTCGGGCCTGAAGTCAGGCATAACATCATGATGGGAGCGCATAGTGGAGCAGAGTTCCTCATCTCATGCCAGCCCAGAAGCTATGAGAGAGAGGAAGGGTCCTGAGCCCTTATATCCCCTTCAAGGGAAAGCCTCTAATGACCAAATTTCTTCCACGAGGTCCAACCTTCTAAAGTTTTCATCGCCTCCCAAAGGGCTGTCACCTAGGCACATGAGGCCCAGAGGGACACTGAAAATCCAAACTATCACAACAGTGTACACAGAGATGAGAGGGAGGAGGAGGGCGAGAGAGAGAGGAAGAAGAAGATAAAGAATAGCATCAAATTCTTGGCTGTCATCTTCCCCCAAGCAAGCTTTATTCTTGCTCTTTCTGCACATGTATAAGTCTGTTCTTGTTAACTTAAAATAATTCAAACTGAGTTTCTATCATTTGCCAACAATAGGGTCCTAAAGGATAAGCCAACCATTTTATCACCAAGTTCAATATAAAGCTATAAATCTTCCTGTTCTTATTAAAGTATAAATGACTGGTATTAGATCTTTTTTGTAAGAGAAGGTTGTAATTATGAGCTTATCTGAAAATACACTGGGCATTAAAAGTACTGGTATTTAAAAGAGTCTTTAGTATGTTTGTGTGTTGAAAGGACTTCCAGTTGCAGTCCAGAAAACCGAGGTTTGAGCCCTCACTTAGCACCAACTAACAACCTGCCTCACTTCTCTGGACACCCACTTCCCCTGATATAAAAAGGGAATAAGAATATTATAGCCTTCCCAACTTTGCAAGGTTGTCATATTGAAAGATATTGACATCGTTTTGCTTCCCTATAAACAACATCCCTGGATAGGCTCTAGTAAGCACACCTTAATACAGTGTTTGTGGGTAAATGCCAGTGAACAAAAATGCAAATGGCTCATTGCTCCCCATGGACTCCAGCTCTGAAGATAAGAAAGAATGATGATTTAACACAGGGTTGAGCAGTGGACATCAACCTACACGGCGACAGGGTTAGCCTGGGCCCTCACCTGGTGTAAATTCAAGAGCTACATTTTTATCCCTTTTTCTGGTGTTATTTAATTTAATTCTAGCTAATTTTATTTCTAAATTTTATCTTTCTCCTCCTTTCTGAAAAGCTCATGCACATTAAAAGTTTTTCAAACAACAGAGGCATAAACTAAAATAATTCATTTCTCCTCCAGCTCTACTCCGAGACAACCACTTCAACCAGTTCTCCTGTGTCCATTCACAGCCTTGTCATAGATGCCCACATTTATTTTCACAAATGGATCTTACTAAACAACATTGCTTGGCGCTCCAGTTCTTACTGATTTTAATTAAGATCTTGGCGACCTCCTCATTAGGCAAGGTTTTTGTGGGTTTTGTTGGTTGGTTTTGGGGGGTGGTTTGAACGCGGGGCCTTTGCACTGAACTATATCCCTAGTCCTTTTTTGTATTTTTAAAATTTGAGACAGGGTCTCACTAAGTTGATAAGATGCCCAGGCCGAAATTGAACTTTTTGTTTTTCTGCCTCAGCGTCCCAGAGTGCTGGAATTAGCGGTGTTTTTCAATTTAGGTTCCTTCAAGCTAGGCATTCTAGATCAGGCATCCAGTAAGGGGTTCAATTAATATTGTTAAGGAGAATAAAGAGAAGCAAGGGAAGGTAGAAAGAAGGGAGAAATCAGGGGAGGAGAAATGACAGAAAAAGAAAAGGAAAGAAAGAGGGAAAAGAACGAATGGAAGAGAGGGAAGAAAAGGGAAAAGGAAGGCAACGAGGAAGAAAGCGGTAGCAAGACAGCAAAGGTAAAACCAGAGAAAAGAGGGAAGGAAGGTAGAAAAAGAAGGGAGATTCAAAGCGATAGGCCCCGCCCCCAGACCCGGCCCCTCCTCGGCCCGCAGGCTGCAGCGCCACCTCCGGCCGCCAGAGGCCGCTACGCGCAGACACCGTGACTTGGAGCGCGCGATAGGCCCTCTCTTCCGCTCAAGCGCCAGCCCCTGCCGTTCGCCGCTCGCCCTCGCCGCTTCCCCCGCTGCCGGGCTCCGGCAGCGTCTAGCGCGCGTGTTCTCGTGAGGGGCCTCGCGCCGCTGGGCGCGCGCCGTCCTCCTGCCTCGCGGCGCGGGGTCTCGCGGGCCCCGCTCCCGCCCTCCTCTCGCCTGGCCCGGACCGGAAGCGGCGCCGCACGGCCTGGGCCTGGCGCGGGGGGCGGGCACCGGGGCCCGGTCGGATATGGGCAAGAAGCACAAGAAGCACAAGTCGGACAGACACCTGTACGAGGGTGAGGAGCGCGCGGCGGAGCTGCGCGGAGTCAGGGCTCGAAGTCAGCCTCAGCTCGGCCGGCCGCCTCTCCCGCCGCAGGCCGGGACCAGAGCAGGGGTGCGGCCCGCCCGACACCGCAAAAAGCCCTGGCGGGCGGCGTTCGAACCTGGGTCCCCAGCTGCGGCGGGTGTCCTGAGTGGGGTCGGGGGCCGCCCCGAGCGGTGGGCGTCTGTCACTCAACAAGTGCCTGCGGCCGGCGTTCCTGGCGCGTAGCGGTGCCCGGCGGGTCTCTCCTGTAACCCGGCGCCCTCTTTGTGTTCCAGACTACGTGGAGAAGCCTTTGAAGTTGGTCCTGAAAGTGGGAGGGAACGAGGTCACCGAGCTGTCCACGGGGAGCTCGGGACACGACTCGAGTCTCTTCGAAGACAAAAACGATCATGACAAACACAAGGACAGAAAACGAAAAAAGAGGAAGAAAGGAGAGAAGCAGGTGCCCGGGGAGGAAAAGGGGAGAAAACGGAGACGAGTCAAGGTAAAGGTTGCATTGCTCAGCCATGTGCTGCCAAGCGAGCTGTGTCTTTGTGTCCGGTGAGACCCGAAAAGCCGGCAGAAGTCAGGCTGGTTTGAAGGAGGAACAGGACAGTAGGAACCCGAATTCCCCTGTGGTTTCAGCAAGTCTTTAACTCCTTATACTGTTAGGCAGTTGTGCGTACACATCAGGCGATTAAGCACCGAAGTTCTGGTTTTCAGGAGTGCTTCCAAAGAACGCTTTTAACTGTAAAGAGTGAACAGTCCTGCGCAGCGCCCAGGGTTTGTCAAAGTAGGCATCTCCAAACAGAGTGGGGCCTGTCTGTGTTCAGAGATTTCTCTGGAAGAAATATGATGCCAAATGTCTATTGAATAACATCTTGTAAAACAAAGTTCCAGTCTGGTGAAGAGAAAATGTGATTAGAGACTGCAGGAATACCAGAAATAAAAATAAGCATTTTCTCAACCATTTGCGATTGATAGAGAAGAATAAGTAGCGAACTGATTTGCAAGCTGAACAAAATTATAGTTCACTTTGCTTCCAATGATGGTTACATATATAATCTGGAATTATCTTAGAAATGTATAGCTCCCAAATGTAAGGGTTAAGAAGGTAGCTCAGTGGTAGAGCGCTTGCCTATACCTTTCAAATTTAACCTGTCACAAAGTGACTTAGTGAAGCCAGTTACTGCTTCTTGAAGGTGAATCTTTCCATAGGTTGGTTTTGTACATTTTCTTCTCTGTTAAGTAATACAGATGTTCTACTCTGTATCTGTTCCTTTCTGCCCCAGTTTTTATTGTCTGTGGTCAAACTATGACAACATGTACAAATACTCCTTTTCCTTCCTAAATTATTGAAGCATGTGTGCATTTTCTTGTACTTCAAGTGATACAGAAGCGCACATGACTTTTAGAAAACCTTTTCTTCACCCTAATTCTTCATATAGTCTCTGTAGGCTTTTTTGTTAGTCATGAACGTAATTTTTAAAATCAGAAGTACAAGACTTTTAAAATCAGTCTCCTACAATGTTATAGAGTCTTACTTCCTAAACTTTTATTTATTTCCATTGCTAAATGTAGCTTCACAGTACTATTTCATGATTTATTGGCTTATACAGTGCTGGAACTATAGGCATATGCCACCACTCCTGGCTTTTCTTAGAATTTTTAGGGTCTTTCCCTTTTGTTTCACGTGCTCTGCTTGGCAGTAGATACTGATTTCTTCAATTTCAAGATGTTTGTTGGAATATTTCTATAATAAATTGCTTCCTTCTGTTCTCTTCTGGAACCCCTGCCATTTAGATGTTAAACTCCTGAGCTGTTTCTCTACTTTTCTTACATTTTTTCTCCTGTATTTTCTCTAAATTCTTCAGCTTATTTGCTTGGTCTCTTTTATGTTGAAAGTATCTGTTAGTTGCTATTTGTCTTTAAATATACGGCACCAAAGAGCTGATTAACTGTCTTGTGCTGTACCTTACAGATATATTCTTTGGGTGCCTCAGTTTTTCTAGAGAAATTTCCTGTCTTCATAGGAGACTTGCCCCTTAACACCAGTATTTTTGGAGCCAGCCAAAGGAAGGGTGCTGAAGACCTTACCATCTAATTCCCTGCTTTCAGTCCTGCATGTCACCCCACTTTTGACATCTCAAAGTCTGGAAATTCTGATTCCTCTTGTGTCTAAGTTCTGAGTTTTTCCAGGGTTTTTATCCACTTCTGGTTTTAATTCTGGCAGCTAGTTCCATATGTAACACCATTGATAGACTCATAATCTTCACTTACTTTATCAATTATTTCATTCTTTTTATTGACTATATAGTATTCAGCTCTATGGATGTACCATACTTTAGTTAGTACTACTTTTTCTTCTAAATAATGCTATAGGGCATCTATTACACGTTTGTATGTTTTTATATGGATATCTTCCAGACAGGTTCCTGACTGTGTCTCTAATTATTAGCTACCTTCATATTTTGATGCCATTGCACACTAAGGTGCATTAATATCCATAGTTTCATCTGTCTGTAACCCCCTAAAGAGTAGGGCAGGTACATGCATGAGAAATGAATGACTTTTGCCCAAGGTCCTAGTTTCCCAAGACTGAGGACTAGGAACAGTGGGACAATTCTAGATTCCAGGCTGTCATTGGTTCCACAGAAGCTATTTCGATTGTCCCTTTTTTCTTGGCCACACTGGGCATGGGAGAGGGGTTCTTTCTGCATCTATTCTCTAGAGAAAGAGTCTTCAGAATGGAGTGCCTCTTTGAGTACTGGATCTCCAAGGATCTCAGGAACCAGTGATCAAGTCAGCTATGTGACACCCTTTGGCCTAGGAAAGACTGGAGGGTGCAGTTCTAAGGGTTTGGTGACTTGTCTCTATTCCATGCAACATGACGGACAAAGGCCATAAGAGAAAGATAAAAGATATCCTTGCCCTTTTAAACTTTTTATAAAAGACATATGTGATTCTTGCTATATTTCATCCCCAGAACCTACTCACATGTCCACCTTAGCTGCAGGGAGACTGGGAAATGTTTAACTGCAGAGAAAGAGTAGTATGGGAGTGTTTTAGCATAGTACACCATGACTTTTCCTAAGTATTCCCTATTAGATGTGAAAGAAGTTGTTGTTTGGGGGAAACATGCAAATATAAAACCCTATAACTTTCCAGAAGTGCCTTATATAAGTGATCTTCTTCATAGAAAGACCCTGACTAAATTAGTTTATAATGGCCCAATGAGTACAGTAGGATCAGTAGCATTTCTTCCCGTAGAATAGTAGTATTTAAGGGTACTGAATACCTTGGTTTAACCAAACCATAACCTAGATAACATACCTAGGGCTGAATTTTTTTTTTTCCTGAAATATTTGGTTTCTCAGCAGTTGGCAGAGAATTTGTTGTTTGCTTAATTCTTGCTGTGTAAGATTCAACGTTGGCATTTTCAAGTCACATTTTTTCATAGTATATAAAAGGTAAAATAGCAGTTCATGAAAAGCTGTTAATACCATTTAAATACTATATACACAAGAGCATAATTTAGTAAAACTGAGGTTTAGTGGATAAAATTCTGTGTAAGTTGATAAAACAATGATGTATTAAAAATTATAGGTGTGTTTATAAAGTCATTTTATGTGAAATGATCATACGCATTATGATTACTAAAAACCTACATATATATTTTACAAATTGTAGCTGCTAGTATTAACCACATACTGCATTACTGGTTTCTGTGCTCAGTGCATCCTGTATGTCACTTTACTTTTAATGTGAGCATATGAAGTCGGTGCAAGTGTGGTGAGACTGGTCACTTAGCCATTAACTGCAGCAAGATGAGTAAAGTCAACTGTTACCACATGCGGAGTTAGGGCATCTTGCACAGGAATGCACAATTAAGGGTACAGCTATTTTCCTTTGTCATCCTCCTTTTTCTGATTGATGGCTGTATTATTTTCTCTGAATCCCCTTCACTGACCAAAGGCTGGCAGAGAGAGGCCACTCCCAGGCCAGTAAGCTTTACCTGACATATAAAAGGAGGAAAGGAGTAGGAAAAAAAATTCTATGTTTAACTACAAAAAAAAATTTGTTTAGCTTGGTAGAGGTGTTGTATATAATGCTTTGTTAAAGAACTCCCTTTCCACACCACTGGTAAATAGGGATTGACAATGGGAAGAGTTGTCAGACATGGGCTTCTTAAATATGTTCCCATGTAGGAAGTAAAAACAATTTGGGAAGTGTCTGTGAACTTTGTTAAATAACTTTAATTTTAGCATAATGACAGCCTTGGGTTTTCTGACCTCAGTAGCTATTAAATAACATCAAGGAACTTGTATAAGGCCTTCATAGAATATACAGCTGTGTGGAAGTAAAAGGACAGACTTGTACACTAATGGCTGTGTGAGACAACTCCAGATAGATGCCTACACCAAATACCTTCATCCCACGTTGGCGGTGAGCATAGCAATGGGGATGTCAGAGGTTTAGAACACCGTTTTTGAAAGACTAAAGCTGAGGGTAAACACTGATGCTCAGCAGAATTTGGAGCTATTCAGTAACTGCAGAGAAATGCAGTTTCACAGAAATCAAGATGTTATTTTTGTATACTATATCACTTAACTGATTCATTTGCTGTAATCAGTTTTTAAAGTCAGACGGAAAAAGCAACTGAAGTCCTAGAAAACAGGAAATGTAATTTTAAACTATTCCAATAAAGCTAGAGCAGGAAGGGAGAGGAAAAAGTGGTGGAAATGTAGCTCAGTGTAGAGGCCCTGGCTTAATGGCCAGGGGTGTATAATTATATAGACCAGGCCAAGTGAATGAAGTTACCAGCGAGAGGTGGTTCAGAAACACTATACCATTGTTTGGTACTTTTTTCAACATTTCTATTTCATGCCCGCATTTAAGCATCATCTTCTTGGTGCTCATTTATTACTTATCTGTAATCAGCAGTTCTATCTGCATCACACCAGTGATAAAGGTCTTGTAAGGGTAAATGCATTGGTTATGACAGACTTTATGGGCTGCAAACCCTAAATATTTACTCTGTGGCCATTTACAAAAGTTTGCTGACTCTTGTTACTGGCACCTGGTTCTAGTTCTTTTTCTACATGATAAAGTACAGCGTGAAAGTTGCCTTTCAAACTGCCCTTTCTTTACATTTCACACCTAATGAGGAGTCTCTGGTTCTGGGAATCTTTTTTTGTACAACAGATATTCTAAACCTGCCAATCTACGAAAGATTCAAGTGAATTTTTCTGGGCAAATGAGACCCACTTTCCAAAGAATTAATTGCTACAGAATATGGGGTAAGGCTGTAGAAACCAGACAGCAAGCCCCATGTGATAAAGGGAGTTGGGATCAAATGTACGATGAGTACAGTTTAGGAGTGCCCCCTGGGCTTTTACACCCATCGTAGATGCCGTGCAAAGCTCTACATTAGTGATTCTTGAAGTAGGAGCAACCCTCAGAGGGCCTGGAAATTTGTTAGAAATGTACCTTCTAAGACTGCCCAGACCTGCTGGGTCAGTACTTCTGGGGATTGGACCTTGGCATGTGTTCAGAAAGACCTGCAGATGATTCTCATGCACATGGACGCTTGAGAACAAGAATGAGACCTCAGAAAATTTGCATTTCTGGAAAATTCCTAGATAGAAAGTAGGCTAAAAGCCAAGAAAAGAAGGGATTTTTTTTTCCTTTTTTTCAATAAGGCCCTATTAAGAATCAATTCTCATGAGCATAAAATAGGCATTTTGGACAATTTTACTTCAAAAAAATGTGAAGTACAACAGATGGGCTTGGAGGCTGTGCCTATAGTCCCAGCAACACAGGAGACTGAGGCAGAAGGATTACTGGAGTGCACAAGTTCAAGACCACCCTGAATAACAGAAAACCCACGCCAACAAGAACAGTTAAAAGTACAGAAAGTAATTAAACTGCTACAAGGATACCTGCTGTCCAGCTTTAGCAGATCTCAACATTGTGCCTTCAGTTTTATTTTTTAAAAAAATGAGGGTACGAACACAAATGAAACATCCTGTGTATTCCTCAAGAATCCCATTCTCTTTCCCTAGGAAGAACCACTATCCTGAATTTGGTGTATGTCACATGGCATGTTTTTAGATTTTTACTAGTTCTGTATACATCTGTAAAGAATATATGAGTACACATTTTCAGATTTTAAACAAATCTTTTAACAGATGATTCGGTACCTTTTTCTATTTAAAACAGTACTTTACTAGTTACAATATTCTAGTACATGTTCCCATGTATATTGTGAAAGGATGTTTTCTAGAGCAATGATGGCGAACCTTCTAGAGCTTTCAATAACAATAGCCAGTTGAGACACGCATGCCACAGGTTTGCCACTACTGTTCTAGAATACATGCATGGAGAGGAATAACTGAGAAATAATGTGTCTTGAAAGCTTTGGTAGATAGCGCTAATTGCTTTCCTGATGATACTAACCATTTACTCCCCCATCTGCAAGGTATGAGAGTCCTGTTACTCTATGTTCTTATTAAAATTTGATATTTTCACTTTGATTTTTGCTAGCCAGAGAGATATGAAATGTGTTTGAGTTTTTAAATTTGTAATGCCCTAAACTCTGTTGAGCTTAAGCTTTTCATGTTTGACATTTCAGGTTTCTTCTGTGAATTACCTGTGATATCCTTTACTCATTTTCTTTTATGTTCTTTGGCTTTTTACATGGGTTTGTAAATGCTCTGTATGTAATCTTTGTGAATACTTTTATGAGTGTATTTTGAGTATTTTAGCTTAGTTTATGGCTAGATTTGGCTTATGAGTTTCATTGAGGCACAAGAATTTATAAATTTAATGTCATTTGTCAAATTTTTCCTTTAATATTTACTTTTTTGTGTCTTAAAAACCCTACACTTGAGTCTCAAAAATTCTTTACTTTTTATCTGAAGTTCTAAAGCTTTGCTCTACATTTAAGTCTATCTGGAATTTACTTTTGCATATTACACAAGGTAGAAATCTTAATTTTTTCCATTCCACATAAATAGTTGTCCCAGCCCTACCCTTTTTCATTGATTTTATAATGTTACCCCTACAATATGGCAAGATTTTTTATGTGCATGGGTCTTTGTCTGGGCTCTCATCTGTTCTTTTGGTCTATATGTCTGTTCCTATGTCGAACCCACTTTATTATTTGATAGAAATACTTACTAGATTGTAAGTCAAAACAAACTACGGTTGGCTTGTAAAGTTCCATAAAAAACCCTGTTTTACAAGTTTAATTGGTATTACACTGAGTTTATTGATTGCTTTAGAGAGAATTGCCTTTTAGTTCATGAACATGGTATAGCTCCTTTATTCAGGTCTTCTTCATGGCCTTCAAAAATGCTTCATAACCTTTTCTAAGAGGCCATGGACATCTTTTCATATATTTAGTCCTAGGTGTGTTACATTGCTTTTGTGAATAGTATCATTGCTTTAATTGGTTATTTCTAGCGGAGAGTACTTTATGAATATGTCATTCTCTCCTTTTCCAGTAGATGGCAGTAAAAATACATTAAGACTTCTTTAAGATTTTTCTTTCCATTAAAATTAAAATGATCCATGTATTTAAAAATATTGATTCTTATATATTTCTAAATTATCTCTCTTTGTTTCATTTAGGAGGATAAAAGAAAGCGAGATCGAGATCGTGTGGAGAATGAGGCAGAAAAAGAGTTTCAGTGTCATGCCCCTGTAAGATTAGACTTGCCTCCCGAGAAGCCTCTCACAAGCTCTTTAGCCAAACAAGAAGGTTGGAATAACTGAATTATCTATTTTGAATGAAGAGACCACAGTTATAGCTAGTGAAGTGACTGGGTTTCAGGCCAGTTTTAAAATACTTGTAGTGGATTTTTTAAAAATTCTTTTTCCTCTTTTACTGCACGAGAATTTTACATTAGCTTCAGTTCCAAATTGATATTCTCAGTCTTCAACATATTTTTTAAATAAATGGAATTTCTGTATGAGATATTCAGTGATGGGTATAGATAAGTTGTATAGAATGAAAGCCAAATAATACTCTCTAGAATACTCCTTTTTAAACACCCTTTTCCTGTCTTTGCTTTAGAAGTAGAACAGACACCCCTTCAAGAAGCTTTAAATCAACTGATGAGACAATTGCAGAGGTAAATATTTTTACAACATTTTTATAAGGTAGAAATTGAAATTGTAACCTTAAAGAATCCAAACCACTTCTCCAATTTTGATTATGTAAAACCACATTTTGTGGCCTAAATCCAAATGCACTTGATTTTAAAGTGGATGGCAAATATTTTGGCTGGCAATAGAAGTATTCTTTAAGAGGCTGACTTTTAGATGTTCGTACTTGGTTTGTTTTAACTGGCGGTTTGAAGAGTGTTACATAATACTCTTAATGGTATATTTCTCTTTTTCTAAAGTGATTTCTGATGTTAAAACTTTAAACCCAGGAACAACAGTACAGCTATTTCCACTTTGGTAATAGATGGAAGTACCTTCTGTATGTTTGTGCAATCCCCATGCTGAGAGTATTAACCAGTTATTAAGTCTGGAAAAAATACCATAAACAGAATTCCTGTCTTTTAAATGCAGAAATTCATTTTAAAACTTTCAGTGTGGGCTGGGGCATAGGTCAATGGTAAGAGTACTTGCCTCGCACATGTAAGTTCCCAGAACTGAGGAGGCAAAAAAATTTTAAAAACTTTAAATGTGTGAATTAAACCAATGTTTAGCTCTTAAAAAGAGAAAAAAAACACATCAGTCTTTAATAAAACATTGATTTTGATACCTCTCTTTACTCAGAATGTGAATATTCAACTCAGAAACATACTATCTTCAGAAGATTCATAATCAGGCACATGCATTCTAATAGTAGGCTTTCTCCTTATTGTATTGTGTTTATATCCTGACATGAAATAACCTGAATATTTCTGAGGTAGTCTCTAGAGTAGTCTGTACTCTCCAGCACATACTCAGTTTTGCAATTAAGATCAGAAGTTGCTGGCCTCTTCTTTTATGGTGTTCAGAGTAGTTAAAAAAAATGACATCTCATTCATTAGTTGTCCCAAAGGAATGAACAAGTAAATACTGAATATTTATTCTATGTCAGCTAGAAGGTGTAACTACAAAATATTTTGGTTGGCTCTTAGTTTTATTTTTGTAACTTAAGACCAGAATGGAGTTTTAATAATGTCACCCTAAAAGGAAATAAACTTGAAATATCCAAAGACAGTAGCATTGTTCAGAACATTTTGAGAATTATGTAGAACGCAGACACACATTCTTTGGCCTGGCATGAGCTATCAGATTATTCTTCATCTTTGATATTGAGAACCAAACTTAGTAAAAAATGTAATCAATCAGGTTTGGTAATACCATTTCTTACCAAAATGAGGTGGGACTATATTAAAATGACTAAATTTAAGGAGTGTAAATAATTCTCTCTGAAAGGTAGTTTTAAAAGATTACCAATAGATGAAGACTTTTTCATGGAAACTACAATGGATGGCACAGGTTTTGCAGTTAAGCCAGATGGGATGTTTTTGCTTAATACTGTTGTTTTTTAGTCTTGTTGTTTAACCATCCTTAAATGAAAAAAAAAAAAAGATTTACATAGACCTAAGTTCACATTCCAACTCTTTATCTTTTATTACATTTATAACCAAGAAAATTACTTTTACCTCTCCAAGCTTCAGTATTTGTAAGAATAAGGATCCTACCACCTTGACGGCTTTTGTGAGGATTACATGAATAGTATGTCAGGTATCTACCACTGGGCCAGGCAACATAATAAACATGTTTTAAAATTTTTGCTGTATTTTTAAAGGACCATTTTTGTTATTATTTGGAAAAAGAAAACTTTGATGTGCTTTGGTATGATTTTCATGGTGGAAAAAAATTCTCCTAATGACATAGTGATATAGAGCCTGATTCTTAACCCTGACAATCCTGAAAATAGTAAATGCCAAATATCAAACCAGTACTCAGCCCTAGAAATAGCAATGCCTGGAGTTTACCTTCCTTTCTTAAGAGATTCTAATTTGGTAAGTCTAGGGTAGCAATGGCAAATATTTCAATGATAAATAACAGCCAACTGTGGCATGTATGCTGTAGGTTTGCTACCACTGATCTAGGGTGAGACTTCCCAACCTCACCTGATTGGAATTTTTTTAACACTTATTAAAGGTAGGAAAAGAAATACACTGTGCAGAGCAAGCATGGGCCATTTATAGGTAAGGAAAGAATGAGACAGAGTGAGAGTGGACAACTATGAAAGAGAGTACAGTGGCTGTTTTGTTTAATTTGGGCATATTAAGAGGACCATATTAATGTCAGTGTTTTAGGTACCCCCATGTATACATGATAGGATTCATATCCATTGATTGAGCAAAAGTATAAGCCTATTAATTACAAAAATAATAGAGGATTGCAAATGTACATTCATAGTTATTCTGCCTTTTCCCTGATAGTTGATAAGAAATATACGTGTGTGTGTGTGTGTGTGTGTGTAAATATATATGTGTATATACATATACAGTACTGATCTCCCAAAGGCTAAAACATTAGTCAGATCATGTAGGTTATTTATTTTACTTAATCTTTTTCCTATGTGAAAGGTATGTTAATTAGGCTGCATATTTTATTAAAGTTTCTGTTTCAAGGGTACAACTAGTATGTAAAATATCTTAACCTTGTTACTAAATAGTTACTAGTTTTGAAAATCATTTTTGCAGTTTTCAGTGAAAAACATGTTAATATTACTATAAATTCTTTCTATATCTGAAAGTTTTCTTCTGACTTTTGCTAAACCAGTAGATTTATTTGTAGTAGGAATAAAATGTGACACTGTCTTTTGTATATCTTCACAGAAAAGACCCAAGTGCTTTCTTTTCATTTCCTGTGACTGATTTTATTGCTCCCGGCTACTCCATGATCATTAAACACCCAATGGATTTTAGCACCATGAAAGAAAAGATCAAGAACAATGACTACCAGTCCATAGAAGAATTAAAGGTAGTTGTAATTACTTAGGATATGATTGGGCTGAATGATGATTCAAAGTAACCCACATCTTTATTAAATTGATAGTTAAACTCTTGAATCCAGTATACACACCTCTTGTTAGATATGTAAATATCTATATTCATAATAGTTATTATCAGCCTTTTTATTTTTTTTCTGTAGAAGACTTTAATGAGCTCAGTGATAGAAACTCAGATGAAATAAGCCTTCTGATTTTTTCACTTTTTGGTTTGTTTGTTTGTTTTTTAGGAGAGATTTATTACGGTTCATGTCACATTACAGTCCATGGTGGTGATACAGGGGAAAGAAACTCCCAAGCTGCTAGACAGCCCAGCTGCCAAGTTCATGTTGTCAGAAATCGAGGAATGAGCTATAGGAACAATGGAGGATAGGAGTAGGAAGGGTTTATTGAGATAGAAAACTTCGGTCTGAGGGATGAAAGGGGGCCCAGAAAGTAGGTTACACCTATGTATTATTTTTATTCTTAATCAATATTTGAGTTTTATGTGTGTTCTACAATATATTTTTTTCAACCTTTACAATGAAAAGATGTTGGATCTTTAACTTGAACTCAATACAAGTTAAAATCTTTTTTTTTTTTTTTTTTTGATAAAATTTGAGATAGGTTCTGCCTACCTTGAGGTTGGACTCAAACTTGAATCTTCCTGTCTTATCCTCTTAAAGTACTGGGATTATGGGCATGTACCATCACATCTGGCTTAAAATTGATATTGTAATGAAAACTAAGTTCATGTCTTTATTTTTAAACATACAAAGTGGGCATCTCTTCTGAAATAAGAAAATAAATTGCCTTGTCCTGAAACACTAAAGAAAAGTTTAGAGCCAGGGGTGCTGTGAGTTTAAGATTCAGTCTCTACCACTCCAAAAAAAATAAAATAAAAGTTTAATGGTCTATTTTGATGTCTTTTTTTTTTTTAAAGTGAAAGAACAAAAACATATTAACAAACAGACACAAAGTAGCATAAGAAATAGTACAATCAAAACTGATTTACAGACAAAGTGACAGGGACTCAACAATGGTTGTTGCTTTACCTATTGATAACTTCGAAGTGTATATTCATGAACACAGATACAGACATGCAAAATGGGTCAAACAATTCATCATCAGCTGTTCCTTACTATAAAGTGACCTAAGTCAGTAGTACATCTATGTAAGCTATGCTGTACATACATACTTACTTTCTTACATATTTTTTATATATATAATTTTTCTTTTTTTTTTTTTCCCTTTCCCCTTCTTTCCCTTCCTCCAAAGTGTGATAGAAGAAGAACTACATCAACAAC
>PVLD010011644.1:0-64221 GCA_004027595.1 Dinomys branickii
GCATTCTTACATCTGGTAACCTGAGCAACTTTGCTGAAGATAACAACATGGAATATAACAACTACTGTTAATTCCTATCGTTTTGTTTTGAAACCCTGTATCATTTTTATTGTTTTTGCTTTGTTATGTTTTTGTCTATGTTGTTGTAATTTTATTATTTTTTTATTCTCTTTATAATTAAACAAAGAGGCACAATGTTAAAAAAAAAAAAAAAAAAAAAAAAAAAAAGAAAGGATCTTTCTAATAAAAACCATGCCCAGCCCAGGACTTGCATAGTTTTTTTTTCTTTCTTTCTCTTCTTTTTTTACTCTTCCCCTTTCTGTATCTTTTATGTTTTAAATGACTCCTGTAAAACACTTGCAGGTAAATTTTAAAAATCTAGTCAATGCAAATGGAGGTGAGACAGTCATACATTATGCAAATGATATCTGCAAAAAGAGTTTCCACTGTTATGCCCTCCTGCCAGAAAAAGATGCTAAGCAAAGTGTTATGGTGATACATTGTGTCAACTTGGGGAGTCTAGAGGTTTTGCTGAGTGACTCAGCAGGGTGCTTACTTTATATTTATCCTGAGCCTGTGTAAAACAAAAAGGCATGCAGAAGATGTGGGTGTAGAGGACCACCCCCAAACCCCCAGGGCGGGTAGGCTGCATTAAAAAATAAAATTAAGAAGGACTGGCTGCTGATTCTTTGGAGGAGCTCGGGTCTTTGCCTTCAGGGCTCCTGGTTTGTGGTGTAGACTGTTCGGCTTCTGCCTGGGGCTCTTTAGCCTTCTCGTGTAGGCACTCTGGCCTTCGGGGGAGATTCTTCAGCAGTCTGTCACCAACTCATTAGCCTTCTGATACAGACTTACATGGACACTGCAGTGAGCTCCAGGCTGGAGCTGGGCTCTTCAATCTCCAGCGTGCAGACACCCTCTGCACGCTTCCTCATCCAACTCTGTGGCTGACCACTGTAAGCCAAGCTTATAATTTTTTACACATTTGTATATCTTGTGTTATATCTGTTTCTCTAGTAAACTCTGACTGATACACAAAGACTGTAACATACAAGTGTGTCTAGGGTCTTTGGATAAGAGGAGGAAGACCGAAGAGGTGCAGCAGGACAACCAAGGGGACAAAGGGGGAAAATCATTGCAGAGAGGTGCAGTGCTCCTGAGTAGTGGAGACGAGTGGAATCGTGCACAAACGTACCCAATGGCTCTAGCTAGGAACATGAACAGTTACCCTGTGGAAACCAGTGGGGGAGGAGCCCCTATGCAGATGTCAGAACGTGGAGGATGCTTTGGTGAAAGTGTGCAGGGGCCTCTTTTGATCCAGTAAAGGAGGGAGAGCTGGAATAAGGATGGTATAGAAAGTGGCAGGTGTTTGCAGAGAAAGTATGAAATAGTGATCTGAAAGTAACTGGGAGAATGAGTGGACTCGGGATATATTATATAATATAGTATTATTACCTGGCAGTAATAAAAGTCTAAATAAAGCTCTTGAGCATAGCTTCAGGGATGCTTAAATGAAGCAATCAGTATGGCTGCCTGTTCTTCTCCAGTGTAAATCCTTAGTCCAAGTGCCTCACTAGTGCTGAAACCTGCTCTACCACATTCTGCTGAATAGTCCCCTGGCCTATGCAGAAACATCTACTTTTTTCTGAGAACCCCACACCACCTTTAAGCAGACAAGACTGAAGAAGGGGATTCCCCATATTGAGCTGCCATTCCTCTTCCCCTTAGTTCTGCCTGCTTTTGAATCTGAAGGTCTGTTTCTGTTAACTGTGGCCTGTGCTACTCTATGTTCTCCTACCCTGGGTCCTCCAAAAATTCATCCAGCAGTTTGACAGCATTGCTGAGGCTGAAAGAAACAAGAACTCCTGCATAAAGCAGGTGGAATTGCAAAATGGTGCCTTGTTTGTTTATCCTTGACTATACAACCCCACTTCTAGAAAATATAAAAATGGTAATACATTAGATGAAAATGAAATTAAATTTATTCCAGATTGTATACATTTGTAGTCCCCCTAAGGAAATATTTATGAATGTTTTGTAAAATTTAGCTCCAAAGATGATTATTACAACATTTTTATGATAATAAAAATCTGGAAATATATATATACATATAAATAAATCTAATTAATTAATTAATTAATTAATTAATTTAATTAATCCTGGAACATTTATTCAATACATGAGAAATGCACTTTAAAACATTACTGTAGGAGAACACAGGATGGAAAAGAAAAATACACCCTGAAAAAGGCAAATTTCAAAGGAGTAATTTTAAAGTGATACATTTTTATAAAGAGGTATATAAGATATAAAAAATACACCAAACTATTTTTCTCCTCAAAAAGCTGCTTGCAAACCTCAATTTCTGAAAGAATGATTTCTTCACTTTATTTACTTTTATTTTTAACTGACATTTTAAAATTGTACATTTATAGAGTGCACTATGATATTTCAATATAAATAATTGTTTAAATCGGGACAGTTTATCCATCACCTCAAATATTTATCATTTCTTTACCATGAGAAGTTCAAAATCCTCTCTCTTAGCTATTTTGAAACATACAGTGTACTGTTAACTACAGCCACTCTGCTGTCGATGGAACACTATCACTTATACACCTGTTTTGACTGGAATTTGGCCCCACTGAGCAAACTCTCCCCAGCCCCATTCACCCTTCCGGGCATCCTGGAATCCCTCTCCCACTCTCAACTTCTACGAGGTCAACTTTTTTTTCCATATCAGGAATCAAACTCAGGACCTTGTGCTTGCCAGGTAGGCGCTTGCACCACAGAGCTCTATCCTGGCCCGAGATCAACTTTTATAGATTCCTTGTCTGAGTGAGACCTTGTGTAACTTGTCTTCCTGTGTTTACCTTATTTCACCTAACATGTCTTGGTTTATCCACTGTGTCACAAATGGCAGAACTTTATCACTAAATGGTATTCTGTTTTGTAAATACACGTTTTAAAATCCTTTCATCTGTTGCTGGACACTTAAGTGCATGCCATAGTTTGTCTAATGGGGATACTGCTGCAGTAAACACTGTGCATATCTCTTCACCATACTGATTTCATCTCCTTTGGATGCACACCTTACCGCTGGCTCGCTGGGTCGGAGGGCCATTCCATTTCTTATTTTTTGAGGAATATTCACACCATGGTGACTGTGCCAATGTACATCCCCTCCAGACAATTACATCAGACTATTAATAGTGGTTTTCTCTACAAACTTTTTTTTAATTTTCCTGTATATTCCATACTTTACATATTCAAAAGGTATTATTTCCTAATGAACAAATTTTTTATTAAAAAAAATAAAGCCTACTGGTCCTTCAACATTCAATCTGAGACTGACTCCTCTGTGAAATCTTCCTGTGTTTTGTCAACTTCAGTCAGCCCCAACGCCAGCGGGGAGGTCCCTGAGTCTGCTCTGAGCGCCCGCAGTATTTTGAATCGCCAAGTCCTAGGTAAAAGCCTTAGGAAGAAGAGTCCTGTGTCACAATGGACATACACCCTTAATGGCTGTAGGACTGCTCTCCCTCCGCCCCAGCCTTTGACCTCGGCGGGAAATCAAGAACGCAGCAAAGGAATGTGGGACTAGTCAGATCCTCTAAGATGAAGACACTTTAAACTTCCCTCCTCAGTAAGGATTATCATCTGGCCCCCCAGAATCCTCAGTGCTCTTGTGCCTCACTTCTGTGACGAGAGCTTTATTATCTCAAATTTAGAAGAAAAAACAAACAAACAAACAACAACAACAAAAAAAAAACCGAGGCTCCTAGAGAAGGAAGAATTAGCAAGGGATCTGGGAGACCTCCCTGCGATCCCCCTGGGCAAAGGGAGGTCAAAAAGCAAGCTCAAATGTTGCTTGGTGCGCCCTCTGGTGGAGGCGAAGCCGCTTAGCGCCCGGCGGTAAGACTGCTGGGAAGACCGGGCAGGACTGTTTAAAATGCTGCTAGGCCCCTCTACTTTTATTTTTTAAATCTTCACGCTACATCATATCAAAATGTACTCGCTTGCCGTGTTAACTATAACTTCCATCCATCTACATAATAGTGAGTTAGAATATACCAATTTAAATAAAATTTTACTGTTTTACCATCATCATACTTTGAAGCCATTAACATGCTTTGTAAACTCCAATATTCTGAGGCCCTGAAAAAAACTCAGGTCCTTGGCTAATAGTTTTTTGCACTGAATTAAGTTTGCACTATTCCTAGTGGTTGCCACTCAGGTCTGGACTGCCAAGGAGGCCGCAGGAGTGGTGAGGGCCGCTGTGACCATCCTGCCCCGGGGAAGCCCCGCATGGAGAGGCGCTGCTCCAGGGAGGGCCTCAGTGGTGCGTGGGAAGGCGTGGTGCACACTCTTGCTTCCTTCTGTGTTCCCACTGTGAGCACGTGGCTGGCCAAGAGCAGGTGGACCAGGATCTTCTTTTATACCTGGGTCTCACAGAGAGCACTGGCCCCTCCCATGCGCATCCAGAAATTTCTCCCTGCTGGGGACCAATTGGTAAATAAACGCCAAAGGATGAGGAAGTTGGTTTTATTATCCAAAACTTATTTCTAGCACCAAGAGTTCATTCTCAAAGTTCCAGCTCTTTAACATTTCCCTTGCATGCCAGAAGGGCCACCATCAACTAGCGTCAAAGGGCTGGTGTCCTTCCTATGGTCCTGGTCATCTTAGCTCCCAGGTAAGTGAGCTTCTTCCTAGGCCTCTCAACAATAAAACTACAGAAGAGATGAGTGGCCCTCTAGTGACCTGGATCTCTTCGCTCCCATTCTAGTCTCTAATCCAAGATCAGGCCCGTTCCCGGAGATAACTGAGGCAAGTGCAAAGCTTCTCCTACAGGCGAGTCGTTATTTCCTATGGAACGGCTCTGGCTACGTTCGTTACTGTCACATCTCTATCAGTAGAGCTTAATCCACAGCTTCTATTTACTGATTGTCAACAGTGAAGCAAAGGGTATACCACAAACACAAGATATCCTTAACACTGGAAATCTGTATAGCGACTTCCATCTCTCCAGAGGTTTGGATCTGAGACCTGTGGGAGAGTCACTGAATGGCTGCTCTCATGGAAAAGGGGTTATTTTCCCTAAAGCAAACTCTGAAAGACGTTTGCTGCAACTGTCTGCTCTCATCCATCCAGAATGCATTCTTCTCTTGAGTTTTCTCAGGACAGAAAAACTAAGCCTAGCTGAAGACGGCACTGAGTCACGGGCAGAGGGGAGCAGAATCAAACAGAGCCTCTGCCTGACACAAGTTCCCAGCGTGCTGGGGAAGGCTGCACTTTCAGTCAAAAGAAAACGAAGACACACAGTAGCGTGACAGACCTATGGGTGATCCAGTTCCTGGGTGCCAGTCGAAGAGTGGGAAGTCAGAAAAGAGAAAGCATCTAAGCTGCCTTTTCCTCAACTCTTACTACATACAGTGCCTGTTGTACCTAGTAAAAGCTATGAGAAGGGATTTTAAATGTTTTCGTCATAAAGAAATAATCAGTGTTTGAGGAGATAGATGTGTTTAACTTGATTTAAACATTGTGCATTGCTTAGTTGCACTGAATGGTGCCCCATTAGTGTGTATGATATTTATGTTTTTATGTATCCATTAGAAACAAATTTAATTTAAAAACTAAAAGTACAATAAATTAATTTAATTTAAATAAAAATTCTAAGTGTTCAACCTTTTCTTTTTGTCTCTAGAAACACTCACCATCTCTTTTTGGGTTTTATCTCATCTTATCTCATCTCAAATAACCCCTACTCAGATTGCAGGGACAGCCCTATCCAAGTACTCCCCATGGATCTCTCAGAGTTATCAACTGTGTCAGCCATGTGGAAGGGCCTCAGGTTTATGTGTTTCTAGGTGATACTGCCCTTTTTTCAAGGAGGTAGTATAGCTAACATTAAACTCTTTTTTTCCGTTTAGCATCCCCCCATTTGGGAATTCTCTGGTGAGCACAGCCCTGGTGGAAGGCAGCGGAAGGTAGTGCTGCTTCCCACAAAGCCAGCAAATAGAACAGATACTCTCTCTCCTTGGCCCAGCGCCAAGGGGAGAGAAGCACATGAAGTGGTCTTTCCCAGAGGTCTAAACTTTCAGCAAAGGATTTAACCATGTGGAGGGACTGGATAGTCATTACAGCACCAACAGTATCCAAATCCCTTCTAAATGATTCTAGAACCAACTTGCCAAATTCTAACAAAAATCCTACTGATATTGATTGAATTTAACGATGAGATATTTGACACACTTAAAATACTGAATCATCCCAACCCTGTACACAGTATGTCCCTCCTATTATTTAGCTACTTTTGCTTCTCTCAGTAAAGCTTAATGATTTCTTTGACACAGGTTTTTCACATTGTTTGACTTATTCCTTGGTTCTTTATATTTCTTGTTGCCGATGTCATTGTTAACTATTATTATTACATTTTCAAATACTGGTTTCATATATATCAGTCTATTTGGGGACTATTTACCTTATATACAGCCATTTAAAATATTTTTACAATTTTAATTTATTTGTATATTGTTTGGCGTCCGTGTATATAGTTATAACTTTTTTTTCTGCCTTTAAGTCTTTCTTGTCTTGTTTTACTGATTTAGTTAGGGCTTCTTGTAAGTTGCTGAATACTAGCATTGACAAAGTTCTTCCTTATCATGTACTTGATATTAAGAGAAATATTTCTAATGTTTCTTCACTAATATTGATGCAGATATTTTATAGGTAGATACTAGTATCAGGTTAAAATGTTTATTTGTATTTCCTGATTTGCTCATGTTTGCTTAGATCATTTTATCTCCTAAAAAATCATGTATTTCCTTTAATTTGTTAATATTCCTAATTTAAGGATATTTTGCAGATTTATAGATTTTCAAATGTTAAGTCACTCCTGAGTTTTAGAAACAAACAGTGGTGACAGTGGATTGTCTTATAAATACTGTTATAGTTGGTTTGTTTGTTATCATTTTATGTGGGATCTTTGCTCTTTGGGTCCATCGCTCGGAATTACCTATAATTTTTCTCTTATAAATTCATCTGCTCTTATTGTCTGTCTCACACTAACCTCAGATAAATGGCTTAGCATTTCCCCTTTATATTTTGGAAAGCTTTACATATGAGTAAAATCTGCTTCTTGAATACTTGAGAGAATTCAGGTGTAAAGCCAACAGGTATAGTATTATCATCCTAATAAAATTTTATACAACCATTTCAATATATTATAGTCATATGCTTAGGTGGGATTTCTACTACTTCTTGAGGTTTTTGTACTATTTCTTAACAGGTTTTACATTTTCTAGCTATGTGTCTATTTTATCTGTATTGTAAAGTTCACTGACAGGAAGACATACACAGTATTCTCTCCCTATCGTTGAACTTCTGCTGCATAAGCACTCGTGTTCTCTTTTTATCTTCATATTATTTGTGACTCCTCTATTTTTTATTGCTCAGCCTCACTAAAGCTTCACCAATTTATTTTGTGTTTTCAAAGAACCAACTTCTGGCTTTGTTGATCCTCTCTGTTACATCTTCATCTTCCTGTCTTCACAGGTGCTTAATGGTTACCTGAGATAATCATGTTATAAACAAAAAAGGGTTATGTGGGCTCACAGGCTTGGAGGTTTCAGTCCATGGTCAGTGGGGCCTTTGGCCTTTGTATCAGGCTGCACATTATGACAGGAGGATGTGGTAGACAAAACCACTCACTTCATGGTGAGAAAGAAAAAGAGGATGGGGAGGGTTTTTAAGCCCCATGGTCCCCTTTAAGGGTATTCCCACGGATTGACAGACCTCTCGCTGCACCCCACCCATTGAATATCCCTCTACCTCCTAATAGTACCTCTCTGAGGGCCAAGCCTTTAACACACAGGCCTTTGTGGGGAGCATTTAAGATCCAAACTATAGCATCTTATACTTCATTAATTTCTGTTTGTGTCTTATCTCCCTTTCATAGTCATTGGGGTTTTCTAACCTGAAATTGAATATCTAGCTCATTAAACTTTATCCATGTTTCTAGCATAATTACATAGAGCGTAAAATTTCTCATTACAATTTTTACTATATTCCCAAATCCTTATGTGAGGTGTTTTCACTATAATTCACTTTCTAGGTGCTCTTAATTTTGCATTACAATTTTTTCTCTGCATCATGACTTGTTTAGAAATGCCTTGTATAATTTCCCAGTATCTCTACAATGTAAATATTATTATTGCTATGGTTATAATTTATTTCTCTCTTAATGGCATGGTAGTCAATAATGGAAGTAGCCAAGAAGAAGTAAGTCCACTAAAATCTATCTCTCACAATGATTATAATTACAACTTCTGGAAAGAATGCAGAAAGGATCTTATTGAAAACTCTTAAAAATAAATAGTAGCAGATAAATTAAGGAGAGAAAAAGCATGCCAAAAATGTTTGTGAGTTTTCTGGGGCTTCTTTTTCTTTGTCTTCTAGATTCTAAATTCAACCCACAGGTGGTCTGAGTCAGAGAACTGCGCAGTGGGTACTGACAAAAAATCCCTGGAAAAATGTCCCCTCTTTCCAGCCAGGAGAACAAAGGATCTCTTTTAAGCTCAATCTCCATGCCTGTTTCTTTTTTCCTTCCTGACCCTATTCCAAGGCCAGCCGAAAAGTCATCTGCAGTGATGGTATTAGTGCAGGCACATGGAGCCAGATACGGTAAGTACTGTTTTTAAAAGGGTCTCCAAATGCATGAGGGATCTCTACTGCCCTTCTTCATGTTCTGCCCAAGGATGACTTAAATTGCCTTAAAGCATACAGCATCATAGGATTAGGGGAGTACAATAAAATTCTAATGGAATCCTGTACTTGTAACTAAAGGAATCAGAAAGTCTACTGGAGCCAGAGTATACAAGGAAGCATCTCAGGATGCTGCCTCAGGAAGAGGAGAGAAAAGGGATAATATAAATCTGTATTGAGCCAACATAAGTCTAGCATTCACTCTAAAGCTGATTATTGCAGATAAACACAAACTTCAGAGCGAAGGCTGTGAAAACTGACCTGAGATTGTAACCACTAACTAAAACATGCAAAACAATCAGTCTAAACATAATCAAATTAATTGTCTGCCTTTAAAAACATCAGCAACCTCCAGAGAATTTTTACAAAATTCAAAATGTTATAAGGTTCAAAATGTATAAGTTATAATCCAAAATTAATCAATATTTTAAAAAAGAAGGAAAATCTAATTGAACCTGGAATGAAATTACAACACATGGACATCAATTTCAAGATGATTTAAATATTAAAATAATCACATAAAGATGTTACAACAGCTGCTATGACACTTTCTACAAAGTAACAGTAAACATCCTTGAAATCAGTAGAAAACTATGAAAAGAACAAAATGGAAATGTTTGAACTTAAAAGTATAATACCTGAAATGAAAAATTTCAGTAAGCTCAATATAAGAAGATTCAGAACAGAGGAAAGAATACATTGATATAAAAATAAATTAATAGAAACTATCTAAGATGAAGAACGCAGAGAAACTTTTGTAAAAATGAATGGGACTGAAGTAAAATATGAGACAATATCAAAGGCATTACTGTTTCATCGCTGAAGACAGAAAGGAAAGATAAATTTGAAACATAAAAATTAATGGCTAAAAATTTACAGATTCAATAAGCTCACATATACTTTTTCAGTTTCTTGTTTATGTATTTTAAAGAGGATAAAAAATAAAAATAATACAGAATTTCAAAACAAGATGATAGGAAATTAACTGTGGTTCTTATATTGCATGTTGTTACCTTCAAAGTAGCTGTCCAATTACCAGATATAGGCATGCAAATTGATCAAACAACTAGGGATTAACTGTTCCTTTCAATAAATCAGTAAAAATTAGTAATACAATTATCTTAGCTACCCGGTGTATATAAAGAGGAAAATATATGTGCTCCCATATGTTTAACCTGAAAAAACTCAAAGAAAATTATGTGCAAACATACTTTAATTAAACTTTGAAAAAAATTTGTAAGTAGCCAGAGAAAATGCATTATATAAGCAGAAGCAAAAATTTAAGTGAATACAAATTGCTATTAAGAAATCATGGAGGCCAGAAGAAACTGGAATGATATCTTCAAAATTCAAAATTCAAAAAGAAAAAACAAAACTGTAATCCTATATCCAATGAAAATATTCTTCGTGAATAAAAGCAAAGAGAATTATACCAATGAAAATGGTGAAGAATCTCTGACAATTCTCTTTCCCATAAAATCAATAAAAAGACTAGCAAAAATTATCAAAATTAACTTTTTCAAAAACACCAAGAGTTAGTAAAACGTTTGTGGCAATCCATAAAACATTAATTTCAAAAAGACATCTAAAAATTGTGATAAAAAATATGGTGAATGTTTAAAATTTTTTTAATTTTATGACAGTAAAAGACACATTCACATAATCTCCCTCCAAGTACTCCCCCCTACCTCAAACACATCCCACAACTCTTGCCACTTTCTGAATCAGTTCTGGGAGTCCTCTTTTGTGAGTGTCTAGTTGTGTTGCTAAGGCTGCTTCCATTCCTCAAATCAATTGCAACTGTTTGCTTTTCATGGTCACTTTGACTTTCAGAAAGAATCAGAAGTCATGTGTTACCAAATCCAGCTGGCTTCATGTCCTGCTTTCTAACTCTGTAATAGCTTTGAAAATTAAGAGTTTACCATTGAGGCAAAAACTAACAACTTCGCAAGTGGTAGAAAGAATAAAACAAGATTGGCACTTCCTTAAAGCCTTATTCTCTGACAAGCACCATTGTTTGATCTTTCATCCCTTGGAAGACCCTACTTGCAGTGCTGTCTTTATATGACGTGACACGTGCTTCCACAGTGCAAAACTCCTTTTTCCCAGGGATGCTGGTTGAAAAATAGCACAGGCAATTGTTTAACTTTAAAAATTCTTAAAGTGATAGCACTTGGAATAAACAATAGGCCAATCAAGAAGATTCTAAGGAAAATCTGAAGGATGTCTTGTCTGCCATATCTTTAAAAAATTTCAACACATTTTGGAAATCTCAAATGTTACACGAATGGGTGAAGATATAAGCACATCCAGGGAAAACCTGAGCAGGTTCTAAACTCTCTCCTCTGGCTGACTTGAGGCTCTGTGCAAGCAGGAAGTAAAGAATAAGACAGAGTGGTGAAGTGCTTGGCTGAGTGTTGAAGTCATGTTCCAACATGCACAAGAGTCCCTCAGAAAAGATTGGGAGGCTTATCTCAGAAATTAAGGAAATATTTTTCCAATCATTATCTTACTGCTCACTAAGCTGCTAACCAAGCAGACTTCAGTAGCCACATGAAAAAGAATACAGACAAAATATTAGCTCAGTAAAGTCACTGAACAAATAAGAAATAACTGCAACAAACAGAAAATTCATAAATCCCAGGGTTGGGGATGAGAAAGATATTTGAATTGCAGAGTTTTCAATAACAACAAAATTTTAGACATGCAAATAAATAAGAAATAATGGTCTATGCACAAATAAAAAGCAATTATTACAAACTTTCCCATAGGGATCCCAAACACTGATTTTACTAGTCATAACTTAAAAATATGCAAACAACTAAAGGGTACTGTGTCTTTACAAAGAAAAGTATGAGAATGCTGTCCCAACAAACACAGAATATCAGTAGTGATATACAAATTATTCTTAAAGTGCCAAACAGATATTCTGGAGCTAAAAAGTATAATACAAAAATTAAAATTTTAGTAGAGGAGTTTAATGGCACATTTGAGCAGGCAGAAGACAGAATCATCAAACTCAAAGACAAGGCTGTTGTGATTATCAAGCCTGAGGGGGAAAAAAAAACATGACCAGAGCCCCAGTGACTTTTAGGACACCATCAAATATACCAAGTGGTGCATCATGGGAGTTCCAGACTAGAAGGGAAAATATTTGAAGAAAAAAAATGGCAAAAACTTCCCAAAGTTCATTTAAAACATTTCTCTACACACCCAAGAAACTCAACCATCAGCAAGCGAGATAAAATCCAAACATTCACACATATACACATCAAAATCAAATTATAAAAAGAAAAAAGAGAAAATTTTGAAAACAGCAACAGGGAACAATTCATCTTTTATCTGCAGTCCTCAGTTGCAGTCCTGGCCACTGATGTGTTCTGGGGAGCTATGGGAGCAGAAGATAATGTGATGACCTATCAAAGTGCTGAGGAAGAGGAATCTGCCAACCAAGAATTCTGCATCTCACAGAAATAGCCTTCAAATAATGGAGAAATGAAGACAATTACAGGTAAATAAGAACTAAGACAAGCTGGCACTAGCAGATGTTCCACAGAAAAAATTCCTAAAGGAAATTGTTCAGACTAAAATGGAAGAACATTAGAAACTCAAATCATAAAGAAAAGAGTACTAGTACATATATAAATATAATATATAGTACAGTATATACAATACATGTATAAATAATATATAAATACATATAAGTAATACATAATATAAATAGATAATATATATCTTATATATATGATATATAAATATAAGGGGTGACATAAGTATATTGTTTGTATTTTTATCCTATTTGATATGAAAGGCACCAAATGAAATAATATTTATAAATTTGTGCTGATGCACATAGAGTATATAAAATGTAATTTGCATAAATGTAATAGCACAAAAGAGGGGACTATTGGAGACAAGAGCAAAGTCTTTGTGTGCTGTTGAAATTTAATTAATATTAATTAGCAGTAGACTGTTATAAATCAAGAGGTTAAGAGTAATCCTCAGACAGCCACTAAGAAAGCAGCTTGAATATATTTAGTGAAAATATTTTTAAACCAAGAAATTAAAATGATACACTAGAAAAATATCTATTTAACATAAATAACATAAATAAAGGATAACACAGGTAGAGAGGGCCATAAAAGATATAATACACAGTGAAAATGAATAGCAAAATAGCAGGCATAGATCCTATCTCACTACTAATTACATTAAATGCAGCTAGACTAAACATTGAATAAAAAGGCAGATCTTAACAGAATGGAAAAAGAAATACATTATACAAGTGCATGCTTCTATAAAATGTACATATTAATTGCAAAGACTCTGATGAAAGTTAAAGGATGAACAGAAGACAGCTATAATGACTATATTAATATAAAAACAGGCTTAAAGAAAAAATATTAAAACCAAAGAGTCAATCTATCCAATGTATATAACAATTATACCTATGCATACTTCATAAGATAGCTGCAAAATATGGACAAAATTTAAGGGAAGGGTAAACAATTCAACAATAATAGCCTTAAATACCAATTCTCAATATTGGACAGAAAAAACTAAACAAAAGATCCAAGAAATAGAACATTTGAGTAATACTATAAATCAAACATATTTAACAAACACAGAATTTTCCACCCAACAATAGCAGAGTGCACACTTTTGTTAGTGGACATAATGCATCCTTCAAGATAGACAATATATTATACCAAACAAGAAGTATCAATAAACTTAAAAGGATGGAAATCATACAATATATGTTCTCTGACCACAATGGAATAGAATTGAAAATCAAGGAAATTTGGGAAATCAGACAAGTAGAAATTAAACACACAGCCCTACATAACCAACAGGTAAAAGATGAAATCACAGGAATATTATAAAATACATTTAGAGCCATAAAAATAATAATGAACTGTTACAGTTTATATCTAAATGACCACCAAAGCTTCATGAACTCATGGATGGTGCTTCAGGAAGGTGACTGGATCTTGGGGACATGACAATTATCACTGCATTAATTCACCAATGAGTTTACAGCTAAACGTGATGTTAGGAAGAAGAGCCTGGTCAAAGGACGTAGGTCCCTGGAAGCACGATCTGCAAGGCATGTCTCCCACCCTGCTCCTCTTCTTCTGTGCTCCCCAGGTGCCATATCATGAAATCACTTCTTCACCAAGCACCTTTGCCATAAAGTCCTTCTGTGGAGGCAGGTCCTATGGACTGAAACCTCTATAAACTGTGAACTAAAATAAACCTTTGTGAGGACAAGGACCTTAAAGAACTCCCACTAGGCCTCAGCTCTTAAAGGTTCCACCAATATCATCAGACTGGGGAGCAAGTTTCCAACACATGCCCCCTTGAGAGACAAAGTGCATCTAAACCATAGTGTTAACTAAATAAAAAGACATCCTGGGCCCACGAATCGGAGTGCTGTTAAGAAGACAATACTACTCAAACCTATCTTTAGAGTCAGTATAGTCTCCACCAAAATTCTGGCTTCATCTTGAGCAAAATAGACAAGCTGATTGTAAAGTGAATATGGAAATCGAAGAGACTCAGAGTAGCTAAGATAATCTTGAAAAGAGAATAACAAAATTGGAGGACTCATTTTCCCAATTTTAAAACTCATTATGAAGTTTTAATAACTTTAAATGTTCATTCTTAGTTGAGGATAAACATAAATATCAGTGGAATAAAATTTAGAGTCCAAAACTAAATTTAAACATCTCTGGTCTATTGATTTTTTTAGTTTCCATAGCAATTCATTGCAGAAAACAATAAACTTTTTAATAAATTGTGCAGAGACCACTAGATGTCCACATTCCAAAAGCGAATTTGCACCTTTACCTCATGTGTAGATTAAAATCATTTGGAAACAAATCAGAGACCTAAACATAAGAACTAAATTTGCAGGTAAATCTTTGTGACTTTGGATTAAGTAATGTGTTCTTAGATATGGCACCTTGTGTACAAGTATCCTTTCCCCAAACAAATGGACACAAATTTGATTCATCAAAATTTAAAACTTTAAAAATTTTAAAACACAAAGTTTTAAAATCTTGCATCCATGGCATATAAACTAAAACCAAACATTTATATTATAAAATTTAGTAAATAATTTAAAATTTTTCAACAAAGAAAATTCCAGGCCCAGGAAGATGCACTTGCAAATTATTCCAAACATTTAAGCAAGAATAACACCAGTTCTAACTGATCACTTACAAATTTGCAACAACAATTAATTTTACGAGAAACTGACACCAAAATAAAACATTAAAAGCAAAATCAATGTTCTCTTCAAACATAAACCCAAAAAAATCCACCAACAAATTTATTAGCAAGCATCTTCTTGATATGTATAACTTATTTATTTGTTTTGTAGTGTACATAGTATATATTATATGTTATATATTGTACATACATATATTACTTATATATTATATGGAGAGAAAACATTATATATTATATAGAGAGAAGTTTATCCTGAAAATGCAAAATTGTTTCAACACTTGAAAATCAATTAAAGGAGTTCACCATATAACAAACTAAAGAACAATACATGATCACATCAATAAAAGCAGGAAAAAAATTTCAAAAATTCAATACCCATCCATAATAAACACAAAACAAATAAAAAATGCTCAGCAAATTGGAAATAGCAAGCAATGCTCTTCACCTGACAAAATAAAACCATTTTAAAAAATGAACATCTAGAATCATGCTGAAAGGCTATATCACTTATTAATACATAATAAATCACCCTAAAACTTAGTGGTTTAAAATAACAATTTTTTCCACAGTTTCTGTTTCAGGAATTTGAAAGTGGCTTAGCTGGATGGTCCTTACTCAGGGTCTGTCATCTGAAGGCTTTAACTGGGTAAATGATCCAGTTACAACCTCACATGCAGGACTATCATCAGGATGCCAGCTCCTTGCTATGTGCACCTCTCCTGTACCTGTTTGAGTGCCCTCACAAGTCAGGTAGCTTCCTATACAGCCCGTGACCCCAGAAAGAATTCCAGGAAGATGCCACAAGACTTTAATATTCTCACTGGATGTCACCTACCATTTCCTCTTCTACATTCTATTTGTTAGAAGCAAATCACTACACAGAGCCCACACGTAAGGGAAGGGGATTTTGACTTAAGTGAGAAGATGCAGAATAAAGTCACTGTGACCTTGAGACCTGGGGTTAGGCAAAAAGTTCTTAGATATGAACCAAAGGCACAATTCATAAATTTTTTAAAATGATGAACCAGGTTTCATAAAAACTTAAAACTTGTTATATGAAACTTAAAACTTGCTGTATAAATGGAAAATAATCCAAAAATTGGGGGCACATTTTGCAAATGTTTATACAACAGTAATCTTGCATCCATGGCATGTAAAGAATTTTCACCACCCAACAATAATAAAGCAAGCAACACACCAAAAATTTAGTAACTTTTGTACAAGCACTTCAATGAAAGTGATAAACAGATGGAAAACAAGATCAGGAAAAGATGCTCACTATCAGTCATTAAAGAAATGCAATACCTTTAGTGAGTCTACATTCTAACACCAATCATGTGAGTTCAGGTGCGGAATTTTCCACTGCTGTGGCGTCTCACTGACACTCAAAACATTTCAAACTTTAGAGCTTTGCAAATTTTGTATCTTCAAATTACGGATTCTCAACCTACACTACTCAGCAATAGAAAGAAACAGACTCTTGATATATGGTGGAACTAGGTAAATCTCAAGTGTGGTATGCTAAAGAGAAGAAGCGAGGCTCAAACCTACATGCTGAATCCATCTGCATGTCATTCTGGAGAAGACAAAGCAGAGGAGCAGAGAACGTAACAGTGGCCAGCGGAGGCCAAGGGTTGAAGGAGTAGCTGACACCCGGAGAGAAGCAGGGGAGGTTGGGGAAGTGATGGGCCTGCTGTGTATCTTTATTGTGATGGACACATTTGTCCAAACTCATGTATCTGTACACTGAAAAGAATGAAATTTGCTACTAGTAAATGTATAATAACATGTTTAATAAAATCCTGGGGTTCAGACTCTGCATAGCACATTTTCTTTTGCCAGCTGAACTCCCTATAAACTTCAAAGTGAAAGTCCTAAAAGAAGATATGAATAAAAGGAACTGACTAATTTTGATTCCTGTTTCTGTCAGCATCATCCAGGATTGCTTTTCTCTCTCAGTGAAGACTTTTCCAGTTTTCATACCCTGTCCTCAAACAACCTTGTTACACTCCCCTACCACCACCAGGGATACCAACAGCTGTCAACTTTCTTTCTCAGTGGTCTGAGAATGCCCCACATTTCTGGACTCTAATTATCCACCTCTTCTCTTTGTTCTCCTACACTTTTTAATCACTGCACTACCTCTGTTTTCTTCTGCCTTTTGAGTACTCTGATGCATATTCAATCATGTCTCTGTATTAAATATTTTTCTATTAAAATTACTAATACAGCTTTTTGTCCTGGCTAGAACTTGACTGGGAGAGTTGAAGTCTTTCTTCTGCTCTACAAAGTCCTCCATGATCTGTCCTCTTTGCTCCTTAGCTTCATCTCCCAGTTCTCTTCCCCATCACTCACCCTAGGTCTGACTACCAACTCACGGGAAATATACGCTACACCCTACCATGGCAATGTGGTTATCAGCATCTGGAAAATGGGAAACTATTGGGTATATAACCTAGTCTCTCCAACAAACAAACTGCAAGGGAAAAAATATGGAAGGGGAATCTCTAGGTTAGATGAGACTTAAAGACATCAACCAACAGTAACATGAAGACCCAATATGAGTCCAGGTTTTGTATATATTTGATTATATACACATAAATACATGATAATTGGGAACTTTGAATCAAGAATGAATTGTGATATTATAGAATAAATTTATATATTTTCGTTGTTAAAGGAAAGTTGAATAATGTTTAAGAGTCCTTCCCATTCAGAAATATGTGAGAAAATATTTACCAATGTATTGATAAAGAACGCACTAGGATTAGGAAAAAAGATGGCCCGCTAGCTAGACCAACACTGCTCATTGATCATTCCTAAAGCCAAACAACAGGTACAAATAATTCATTAAATTAGATAAAGACTAGGTTGGATGTTTAGAACTTCCCATGTGCCTCCAAAATCTGAGCGCCTGCCATGACAGGAAGATAGGCAAAAGAAAATGGCTCACAGGTCTCTGAGAAACATCAGGAGCCATTGTTATAAAGCATATAAAGTGAGGGTTTCACCTGCAAGGTCTGACAACCAACCCTTGTGCCAGTTCCTGCCTATTTATGTGACCCTGAACTTGACTTCTCCATTTCCTGAGAAATGAAATAGAATAATATATCTGCTCTGGCTTTTTCATGAAGATTAAAAAGGACCAACTTAGAACATCATCTGACTCACAGCAAGCTCTCAAAACTATTAGTTATCATCAGTAGTAGTACTATATCATGTAGAAAAATAAGTTGAAACAAATGTATCGAAAATATGCTTTTAATCATGATGAAGTTCACAAATGGCACAATTATGACATTTCCTTAAACAAACTGTACAGTTATGTTCTTAGACAACAAGGCACAGCAATACCATGTGTTCCCAGAGGCTGCAAGAGGCAGTGATTTCATGTCCGCTTAAGGTTTGGCAGGGCCACCATGATTAACAGGACGGTTCTCAGTGAACCAGGTTGCTACCAGATAAGCCAATGGGCAATGCCATCACATTTACTGGACGCTGAATACAAATGATGCACAATAAATATGGAATTAGCTTGTTTTGCATTCAGTTTCATTCCTTTCAAGTGACAAAAGTGCTTTTTTCAGTATCTATTAGGATGCAAACGTGTGTGTCTTCCATGGGACCTTCTCACCAATTTGTCAGGAGGAATTAATAGAGGCAGTGAGTTCAGCTGCATGGTAACCTGGGATGAGGACAAAGAGAAGAGAACGATGGAGAGGAAAGAGGAAAAAAGAGGAATACGAGAAGGAGGTGAAACAAAGAGGAACATAAAGAGAACAGAAGGACAAGAACTGAGTAACCACAAATGTCTCTGACGAGAACACGCATACAAGTGCTATTCCACTACGTAGCCTTTATGAATTCTGGATAAGCAGGCTTGTAGGGTGAATGAAGAAAACAATAATTCAACTGTGACTATACATATTGGTGGCAATAGAATGACAGCACTCTGGTCTGCATCTGCAGACAGTGACCAGGTTGGATCTCTTTCTGTGTAGGTTCATTGAGGAGGAGTAGCCCAGGTTAAGTCTTGTAGGCTGCTGTCTTTCTGAATCCAGAAAGCCTTTTCCACATTACTCTTCTCAGAAAAAAAAATGACACTGTGTCTCTAAGCCTATCCTGGCATTGATTTCAAGGTTCGTCTTAGCTCACTACCTCACAAGGAAGAGTGGAATTAGAAAGGAGGCCTTTAGAAACTACTATGGTCAGCAGGCTTCAAAATATGGACCTTAACCTCCAAAACCTTCCCCTCTCATCTCATAATAGCAGGCACTCACCTGCTTCCTGGGACCATTTAGCTGCTCAGGCCTGAAGATCCCTGCGGCGCCGGCCAAACGCTTTGGAGCCCACATTGGTGGGCACGAAGTTGTCCTTCACCACACCCCCTGACCTGCTCAGCAAGCCTGCCAGCCGTTGGGTCACACAGGTGGCAGTGTTGCAGGCTCTCTTCTGGGCAGTGACACTGGTTTGCAAGATGGAGAAAGAAGAGAAGGTCTGTCTGTCAGAAATTGGCAGAGGAATCTTTCCCATGGGACCAACATAAAGAGAATTGCAGTCTTTTCAACACACCACTTAACAATAAGTGTTTCTTCTAAATGCAATTATCAAAGCTGTTAGGGGAAATGGCTGGCAACATTTGCTAGGAGCTCTGCCCAAAACCCATCACCAAAACAACAGTACTGCACCATTTAGCACATGGTAAAACCCTGAATTCATCATTCGAGCAGGAAGAGGTTGCAAGGTCCAGTCCCACACAAGACATACAAGGGGTATGGAAAAATCACACCCCAACTATAAACAGCAGCAAAATAACTTTCCATATGAAAATGAAATCCCCGTCAAGTCTTACCTGGAAGAAGCTCAGAGAATGGGGTTTGCAGCTTCTCCCTGAAGTACTTACCTGCTTCTTACCACACTGTTCTTACTACTGTTCTTACTACTTGAGCTGGGTCACAGGAAACACCCACCCACCAGCCCTCTATCCATCTACCCTGAAGCTAAGGCTACTGCTGAGCATAGGCCCTAGATACTTACAAGTTTTGGATGTGGACCAGAGCAAAGACCACCACAGCCCATGTCCTTTTAGAAAAATAGATTCACTCATCAAATGGGGAAGCATAGATGTACTTATTTTAGTACATTCAAAAGCAGGACCTGGAAACCTCTGCTCTGAAACTCCCTGAGGGCTCTGTCTCTTTCCTCTGGCCTCATCTGAGTTCTGCTCTTTCCTTTTCCACCCTTAGGTCCCCAACGTTTTCAATAATAAGCAAAGCTACCAATACCACATGCATCGAGTTCGTAAGGGAAGCAAGAAAGGAAAATGAAGCAGCAGAGAGCTCGATTGGCACCCTGGGGCACCCCAGGAGAAGGAGCAGTCCCTCTGCAATCTGCTGGCCTGCTGCTGGCTCTTCTCCTGCCAGGTGTTGGAAACCCATGGTCAATACCAGAAAAGGTGTGAATCATGCCAGTACATGCCTGGCACACAGGTACTCAGGTTACCACACCACTCTGTGTCTGTCCAGGCAGCAGGGAAATAGACGTGCCAGACCGTACTATGTGCAAGGTCTGTTCCCTGCACAGTCAGCAGAAGGTTAGACCAGGCAGGAAACCTTTAGGTGGGGAGGCAGCACGGGCAGGAGGGCAGCTCACAAACCCTCTACGGGGGGGATCAGAGGTGCAAGGGCCAGGGCAGTGGTATCCCACATGTGGTTCAATCCTTTGTGCTTGACAGGGGGATTCTCAGGGTGGATGTAGGTTGACTCCTGCTCTATCTGGATAGTGCTGGGACCAGACCAGGGCTGGTCTCTCTCTCAGGGTCAGGGTACACAGGGAGTTGGAAGGAGAATGGTGCTCTCCCTGGTTCTGTGACAACGTGCACATCTCCCTATCTCAGAAACTGCCCTGCCTGTCCCCGACCCTTGCAGGGGCTTTCTCTTAGCCTTGCAAATATGAAATAAAAACTCGGTGCAGGTGAAAGAACAACAGGTGAACTTCCTAAAACCTCCTGAGATATGGAGCCCATCCTCCGGCTTCATACTTACCATTAATTCATCCAGCGCCCTGACATCTCCCCAGTACTGCAAGACCAACTCCCAGAGAGATCCCACACCTTCTTATTTCCCTTCTTAATAATTTTTGGAAAGCAGTCTTTTTAACGTGTTAACCTCAGCCCCTGCAGCTTCAGCGGGAACTTTGCCTTCCACAAAAGTTGAGAATAGTTAGGCTCCAAGTCATGGTGAACAAGGACAGCTTGCTGGCCTCCTGGGGAGGTTTTTCCTGCCTCTCTGAGCTTGGTCCTCCTGGATGTCAGAGCCAGCTGGGAGCCTTACCTGGAGCCCTTTGTCTCCTGCTCCTGCTCCTGCTCCTGCTCCAGCTCACTGGCCTTCATCTGCACATAGTCCTGCACCAGTGCCGCCAGCAGGAGGTGCGCTTCCTCCTCATTGAGTGTGGCCAGGTCCGGGCTGCTCTCCAAGTCTGGTCTGGTAAGAGAAAGCAAACTGGGTGTGGACTCTGAGCCCCTGGCGCCCCCTCCCCCCGGTAAGCAGCCAGGCATCCTGGTCTGTTTCTTCCCCGGTGGATGTGGCTGCCCCAGCTTCCAGTAGACAGGGCATGAGGCCGGTGTCCTCCTGAAGACCTCGATTCACCAGGAGCTACATGTGATTCCTGTCTGACCCAGGAGGCAGTGAGAGAGAAGTTCACGCCTGGCCTCACGCTCTCTCACCTGAAAGGCGCTGCTTGGAGGCTGCTGGCCTGGCACAGGACCAAGATGCTGAAAGCCAGGAAGGGGGAGAATTTCCAGAAGCCCATGACGCCTCTCTGTAAAGGGAGAATGACGTTATCACTGCACCAGAACCACAAACCTAGCTTCTAGTCCTGCCTCCGCCACAACTGCCCTGTGATTCAGGCAAGTTGCCTGACTCTCTGGTCCCTCTGTACCTCTATTTGC
Organism: Dinomys branickii; assembly: GCA_004027595.1. Taxonomy (NCBI): domain Eukaryota; kingdom Metazoa; phylum Chordata; class Mammalia; order Rodentia; family Dinomyidae; genus Dinomys; species Dinomys branickii. The sequence continues at coordinate 21,941 of PVLD010011644.1, forward strand.
AGGAAGGGCTTCGGTGAATCTCAGGTTACACTTCAGGGCATGTCTCGGTGAAGCAGACCCAGCAATGGGGGAAGAGGTGCGGGGGAGAGTGGAGTCTGCTGTAGGACAGGGAGAAGCCACGCGCCCCGGCGCACACACCCACACCTTTCGCCCTGAACATGTTCAGAAACTTAGTGCTGACCCACCCTGCTGTAGACTTGCCGCCTCGTCACGCCCGCCTTTGCACTAAGAAATTCATGACCACCTTTATTTTGCCAGCTGTGGCGCCAACGTGTCAGAGAGAGGACATTGGAAAGTAGGTTGGAAAAGACCACTGATCTCTCAAGTCCACGATTTGGATTTGGAGACGTTTTTAAACTGTCGGTTACAGATGTTCAGGACTATATCTGTCCTGAGGTGCACAGTTTAGCAGTAAGTGCTGGGCGCCCGCACTTCTAGGTGATGCCCGCGGACTGCGGGCCTCAGAGGGAAACTCGGGGCCCCACATCCCGGGAGCCAAAAGTGGATGACGCAAGACACCCCAGGCCAGCGTAGCCGGAACTCTGCGCACCCACCCGCCCCAAGACAGGTGCCACGGTCACGCCCACCCGGGCTCCCCGCGGAGCCCTTCAGGTGCTCGGGTTCCACCCGCTTCACAAAGGAGAAAATACCAGGACGATCCTAACCGCCTCCGCCCCAGTCAGGAAGAGGGTTGGCACGCCCGGGGTGCAGAGAGGCTGAAATAGCCGCGGAGGGGTGAATGAAAGAGGTTATCCTAGAGGACCGAGTGGGAAGTTCCTCACCTGGTGACACAAGTTTCAAGACAGCGCGAGCTGCGAGTCCACCCAAGAAGAGCAGGCTCCTACCTGGAGCTCCTCGCGCAGCCGGAGATTCTTATTCCAGTGGTACCCGCGGGGGAGGGGTTCTGGCGGCTCAGCCAATCCAAAGTGGCCAAGGCCAGCCAATCAGAGGACCGACCGAGCTCTGATTACGTCATAGCTTCTTCACCCGAATGAGTTCTCCCCGGAAGGGACCTTCCGCCCCTGCATGTCATTTGCATGGAGGTCGTTGCTGGGGAGCTAAAGGGCCCGAAAGAGGGCGTATACGTCCACAACGTGGGAGCAAGTTGGGAAGAGTTGTGGCGTCATCTCCGACGAGCGGCATCTCCTACGGTCATGCCCATAGGGGACCCCACTCGGAGTCCCAGAACAGTAGTCCTGGTTCTAAAGGGATCTCAAGTGCAATAGCCCGGGAGGAGGAGTGACGGGAAGGAAAGGCGCCCGGAACATTCTCTTAGAGCCTCCCGACCTGCTCCTCCGACCTCTCCCACCCTCGGCCGTGGGTTCGGTATCCTCCACCCAACCCGGACCTCCCACGGCAGCACCGAGGTCTGCTCATACGTCTGCCCCGCGCCTCTCTTGGGCAAAGCTACTGGGCTGGACCGAACCGGGTGCTGGTCGCTCTTTCTTTCTCTCTGCTCTCAACTCCACTCTTTTGAAACTCCTGAGAACTGAGTGCGCAGGGGTCCCGTGCCCACCCGCGGAGGGGAAAGGGAAGCCCAATCTCCAGCTGCGGGACTTGACGTCCTCTGGGCCAGCGGCGGCACACTGCAAGGGCGCGCACCACGCCCTCGCATATCTGGACCCCGGCTGCACGCTACGCGGGTCGGTTCACACCGACGATCCTGCAGCCCCCGTGCGCGCTGCGCACCTTCGCCCGGCGGCACCACCTTCCCACAAAAGACCGGAGCGCGCTAATACAATGCAACCGCGCCCAGACCGGAAAGCAGCCCGGTGTTTCTGTTTCGGAAACAGGCACATTTTATACAAACAGGGGTACACATTGTTCCCCAGTCATGAAGAACTGCAGAAGTCCATCTATCCACATACGCGAACTCAGTACCTTCCCGTTTGCTTAGAGTCGAAGCGGGGCCCTCTTCCTGCGCCGAGTGCGGGGTGGGGTAGGAGTAGGGACTCCCCAGGCTGGCTAAAGAGGTTTGGGACAGGAGGAGAAAGAGGGAAGTTCCATTCCCTGAGCTTTAGACTTGCTCAGCAACACTTGGCAGCTGCGCCTGACGTGTACCCCAGCCGGACGATCTGGAAGTGCGGCGGTTGGGGTGTGGGGAGCGGGAGACGAAGTTCAGAGATTCCCGAGGTTCTTGTTCCTGCCAGTCAGAAAGGAGCTCAGGGGATGACTGTCACCCAAAAGTGGGTCATTTTTCCGTGACAGGTTGACCTCTAATACTCCTGCAATCGAAATTCCAGGGAACACCCCAAAATTCCTGACCGCCAACTCTGGTAACTCTCCCTCCCGGCTGCGATGGCGAGTACAGAGCGCACCCAGGCCCCCTGAGCCAAGGCGGCCTTGACTTGAGGACATCCCACGAAAGCCCGCAAATAACAGAGGGACGTCTGTGGCCCTCTTTCCAGTTCTGGCCAAGGAGAGTGACTGCTGACTGGAAAGGCCAAGTTGGGAGGCGCTGGATAGCTTCTGCGCAAACACACACACACACACACACACACACACACACACACACACACATTCCCTCTTTCTGACCACCGCCCCAGTGCTGGAGAACTGACCGAGCTGGTAGCCCAGTAGCTCCTGGCAGGGCTACTTCTCCAGAGAGCTCTGGCCCAGCGTGGCAGGGAGAGAGGAACGCACTTAAGAGCCAAAATTCCCCCAACCCCAAATCCTCGGAGCGGACTTCCCACCCGCCCCCCGCAGATGCGTTGCTTAAGAGGTACAGGCAGCTTGGAAGCGAAGGAGGTGTCCTGAGTGGTGTTTGGCTTCTCCAGAAGTCCCAAAATTTTAACTGGAGCGAACTTTGAGCTGTGGGAGCTGGATGCTGGAAAGCCAACCTAGAAGGGACGCCAAAGACAGGTCTGTGACAGTAGGACTTTTCTGGAGTGTTGGGACAAAGGCTGTACTGGAGCAGGTGCTATACAGAAGCGTTCTTTGCCCATAAGACCTCACAGGACGATTGTCTGGGGTGGAGAAGCTAGAAGTTTCTACAGAGGCTACCAAAACAACAGCAAGTGTACCCAGCTGGCTCCCTTCTTGGCTGCCCCATGGGACTGATGTATTAGCACTAAGCATCCATCAGTATTCTATCTACTCGTCTTCTTCCACCAGGGTCTACCTAGTGCCTGGTAGGTACACAACAAATGTTCGTTCAGTGAAGGCCGAAAGATCGAGGAGCTGAACGAACAGTTCAGATGGATTCATCATCCTAAGAAGCACACAGGAAATGGCAGCCAAGTTGAACTGGGATGTAGACCGAATTTAGATTCATTAGTTGGAAGACATCGTTGATCCAAGCGAGCACCTCTTTTTATTTAATAAAAGGAATCTGTGTCATAGCATAGACTTTCTGGAATCCCATGTAAGAAGTGCTGAAGGAGTTCGCTAGCTTGAAACAAAACAAAGCAAAACAAAAAACAACCAACCTCAGCCTATCCTTGTACTCCAACAGTGAGTGAAAGGAAAGAAAATCCAATGAGACAATTTTCCTCCTAAATTGAGAAAATCACATCTTGATTTCCCTAGAACTGCTCTGAACTTCAAGGCATCTCTAATTCAGCCTAACCGGCATACAGATTTAGAGAATAGTTTCCTAGGAATATCTGTGGCTTTTAAATCTCTTAAGTTTTCTGATGCTCACCTCAGTTTACATCATTACTTTTAGATTTTCAAGATAGCATTAAAGTTTTAGTGAGAAACTGGCTCCACATACCACAGCTTTTGAAGTTTATTTTTATTTATTTTAATGGTCTCTTTAAAAATTTCCCAGGCTAAATATTCTACAGAAGAAAGTTTCATTCCTTCAACACGTATTTACTGAAGATCTACTATTCACATATCAGGCATTGTTCTACAACACTAAGAATTCACAGAAAATGAAACAAACCTCTGCCTTCCTAGTTGCTTATATTTCAGTGATAGATTTAACATGAATCCTAGTTAGCAACTCTTCCCTCAAAATATCCTAGTATCCAAAATATTCCTATCCTAACCATATTCTCTCAACTATTTCTTTGTCAAATTGATAGGGTTTTCACCCTTAAGACCATATAAATATTATTCTTACCTGAGCCACATAGAGTATTTTGAGTATATTTCCTTGCATACCTAGGTGGATTGTTTTGAGCTAGCATTCTCTTTTCATTGGTTTGGTTTTCTTCCTGCTTATTGCTTATTTATGTTTTCTTGGATCTTCTCTGTTCCTTGCTGATTATTTACCTCCTAAATTTGTGAAACATATTCACTATTACATTACGAACAGTTTTTCTGGGAAGAATTTTATATCAAAAATCATCTGCACTCTGAATTTTGGAAGTATTCCTCACTTCATTCATTCTTCCTGTTTATCTTTCATTGCTTTTGTTGTAGAATCTCTAGTTCTCTTTTCTCACCAAATTTCATGAAACTATGCCTCGATGGGAACTGTTTTTATTTATTGTTTTTCAGTGCTGAGGTGGTACTTGAAATCTGAAATTTCAGATAGAAATTTCTACAGAAATTCGAAATTTCTATCTGAATTTGAAATCTGAATTTGAAATTTATACTTGAAATCTGAAATTTCAAGTCCTTCTGCGCAGGGAAATTTTCTTGCTCTGTTTCTTCAATAATTTTGTGTTCTCATTTTGTTATTATTCAACTTTCTAGGAGGCTTTTCTCCAGAGTTAGGCTTTTAAAATTATTCTTTCATGTTTTTAAGTTTGAAGAGCTTTTATTTTATTCTCTGAATGTTCCTTTTTTGCCTCTTCTTTTTATTCAATGGTTAAAACATCCTCTGGCTCTAATCTATTTTATTTTAAATTATTTGTTCTGTTCTTTTCACATGAGAGGCAATCTTCACATTTCTAGTTCTTGTTGGCTATTGATTTATATTTAAGAAAGAAGCACTAAAGTGCTAATCAGAAGATGAAGGAATGCATACTACACACATATAGACCTGAATATAGAGTGACCTGAAAGGAAGAAACTGTCATCAGTGGGGGAGACCCCTACTAAACTGACAGCAGCTGTAAGTCTTTTCTTTAGGGTTCTTCTTTGCCCTGAGTCCTTCAGTTGCCTGCATGGGACAGCAGGATAGAGGTTCAAATGGAATGTAAACTGATGAGCAAGGAAGGAAGCCAGAAGTTAACTGTCCACTTTTCTGTCTGTGGTAATCCACCAGTTTTAGGTAGGACTCAGGTTTTTGGGGGTACACTATTGGAGGGACCCAGTTTTAGGGGGACCCAGACCTGGGGGGACCCTGGAGAAATTAGAAGAAAACACTGAGTGTAATTAATTTCCCCCCTCTTAAAGGCTTGCGATCCTCTTCATTTCAGCCCATCCTATGACTCCACCAACAGAGAGAACCAATCACTCAAAGCCCTGAATTTTCCTAGAGTCTTTCTTTCTTGCTGTCTTTCCTTCCAAATGAGAGTATATACTAGAAATATGCATCTTTACACTGCTTTATCTTCTGCCAAACCAGATAAGAAGATTGTCCTATGAGTGGAAAATACAGACAGTCTTTATCAGCCCTCAAATTAGATTCAGTCCTTAGGAATTCTCTCTCAACTGATCATCACTGTCCACTTGCCTGAGGCTGCTCACCCCAAACCAAAAGTATAAGGCTCCAACCCGACCTGACTCCCCCAGCCTCCAGCCTCCCTGCCAGCAGAAGCACTACTCTCTACAGGAAATTCATCTCAGCATCTGAGGATGTCATCATGAAACACAGAATGTTATGGACCAGATAAGATAGGACAAGGAGTTTTGTAGAGCCTGGGGATGTCTGGAGACATCTAAAAATTTATACCGCACACTTCAAGGATATTGCCCACTGAAATACAAGACTGCCAGAAAACTTCAACCACAGATGTTTATTAAATCTTCCTGCCTGCCTTCTTTTCCACTCGTATAAAAGGGTCACACTTCTCTTTGTTCGGGCAAATAGCTTTGTCATTCTCTGCCCATGCGGTCTCTTGCTTCAAGTTTGTTAGAAAAAGAAGCAGAGATGCCAATATCAAAACTGCAGAAGTCCCTTCTAGAGAATATTTTTAGAATTGTTTGTGCCTGCCAAAGAGTGAGAAAAGCTTGATGGCACAGACCCAAGCTAGTCACTCTGAGAGGTGGACAGTATCAGTGAAGTGACGTCAGGAATTACTCAGGTTAGGTTCTTCCGAGACGATTAAAATTCTCTCTGGCTCAGACTCACAGGAATACAATTGACTCTCCTTGTCTGACAGTATTGTTCCATGCCACAAAGGAGGAAGAAAGATGCATCCTTAAAATTTCCTTGTAAGGCTAATTAGAGTAAAATCTCCATTCAGTGCTCCCAATGAGAGGGTTTCTGCTAAGGTAAATTCCGTGTAACTGAAACATTTAAAAGGCCATTATGGCTGGAAACTCTCTTACAATGCACTACATTCTCCTCTTAACCTTCTCAGGATGACTCAGTAATCTTCCGTAGAGTGTAGGAAGTCAATCACAGTTCTGTGTCTTCAGTAAGCACCGGAGGTGGCCAGGCTGTTTGGCCCCACATCTATGGACCCCCAGGTGTCAGGCTTTTGAGATCTGGCCCATCCTTTTCATTCCTTCCTCACAGGATCCCAAGATTCCATTTTTGACTTTAGATGGTCTCTTGGAGTCACTGTGAATGTATCTGTCAAGAGGCCCAGACCCAACCTACTTGAATTTTCACTTCCTAATGCAATGCCATTGCAGCACACTTAGAAGTGGCTGGAGCAAAACAGGAGTAAAAAGACTTAAGGGGATAGTTTGAATGTCTTTCCTGTAAGTAAAGAGCCCTAATGTATGGACTTATTGTCAGTACAAAGAACATTTCCTTTCTTCTCTAGCTCTCAACTACGGCCTATACAGAGATTTCCAAATAGGTGAGTGTTTCTATGGTTTCTTTCTGCATTTCTGTGGATTTTATAGAACACTGATATAGACAGTATTTTTGAAGGAGGAACTTGAAAAAAAGTGCTCCTCAGTAGAACTGTTTTCAGTCATGGAAATGTTCCCTATCAGCACAGTCCAATATCTACGTCACCAGCTACATGTAAGTCTTGAGCATGTGAGATATAGTAGGCCACTACAGAGCCAAATTTTTCATTTTATTTAGTTTTGGTTAATCTAAAAATAGCTACATACGGTTAGTGGCTACTCTACTGGGCAACGCAGGGTTTTCACACAAAGCAGCTGCTAAATGCACAGAAGATAGAGCCAGACTGCCTATTTAAATTCTGGTTCACACATTTATAGGCTGTATGACCATAAGCAAATTATTCAAAGGTTTTGCATTTCCAGAACCTCCTTTGTGAATAGGGAAAATAATTTTACTCATTCCGTAGAGTTATTATGAGAATTCAATAAGGTAATGAAAGTGCTTAGAATAGCAAATAGCAAGTATGAAGTGCTATATAAATCTTAATCATTATCTTACTTTGCATTTCTCCAGAAACAGACTCTCAGATCAGAATTTGGACATGAACCATTGCCAATTATTTGGAAGTTGAACCAGGACCATGAGGCACAGAAGGAAAGGTAGACATTCCTATGCACAGCAATGAGCAGATCTCCACTATTGTAGGCCCCTGGAGCTTAAACCTCTGGACATCCAAGACTACTGTAGATAGAATGATTCAGGGATAATAAGCTGTTTGTCCACTAACTCTAGCATCTGAAGGATGTCCCCTAGAGGTGCTAACACCCCATCCATCTAACCATCCAGAGTGACTGAATTTCGATGACCCAGATCTCCCCAGGCAGATAGTTATTGGTACTATCTGCAGTAAGAACTGTGGGTATATATGGGAATCGTAAGCACTGGCAGAGAACCAAGGTAGTCTGCTGTACCCCATATTATCATTGCAAAACACTTGCCATTGCTGACCCTCTCTAGAAATAGGCAGGGATGACTTTCCCATCCAAAAATGTGAAAAAATGAGTCAACAGGCTGTGATTTTTAAAAAAGAAAAAAAGCAGGCTGTGGCTGTAATAAACTGGTATTACCTCATTGACTATTCTGGTCCATCTTATTCTTAAGATCTTTTCCCAGACTATCTGGAAGGTCCTTTAATGACCTCTTACTCCTAGAGTCAATTGTGGTTTTGATCAATAGAAAAACACATAAAAATATTAATACCTTCTCACAGCAATAAATCACAGAAGCCCTGTGTTCCAAGGAAAATAGGACATGCTCCAAAGATTTAATTAGGGTTGGGTGAAGGTTGGGGACCTCAGTCTTAAATTATTAGTTCTAATGAATCAATCCATTATTTACTGTTGGGTAAACCCTATTTTCGCAAACCTAGCATTTTAAAAGCTTTCTAGACCAAGAAAGTAATGGAAAATTTTTGTATTTATTGATGAAGGTATGTACATAAGGCTTATTTAGGTGTAGAGATACTTTTAGCTCCCTATTTTGGGTCAAAATTAAGTTCTCATATAAAATCCTGAAAGTATGGACAGGCATGAAACGTGGCAGTATGACTACTCACAATAATATTAATTGTTAATATTAGACATTATGCTGGATATTTAGTTGCATATAAAGAATCCGCTAAACTAATTTAATTAGGACAAAATTAGTTACAAGGTATTGGGCAGTATCTTAGTCCACTACCTGCTGCTATAATATAAACCCTGAGACAGGGTAATAGATAAAGAACAAAAATTCATTCCATTATAGTTCTGGAAGTTAGGAAGTCAAAGATTAAGTCCTAGCTTACAGTCTGGTAAGGACCTTCTTACTAGGTTCTCATAGGGCAGAAGGTAGAAAACAAACTAACTGATCACTTCCTAAAGACTCTTCTATTAAAGCCACATTAACTAGAAAGGAGACCTCATGACCTAATCACTCTTTAAGACCCAACTTCTCAACACTATCACAGTGGCAACACCTGCATTTTGTTGAGGTGTTTTTTTTTGACACCTGCATCTTGAAAGGGCACGTTCAAACCAGGGCAAGTAGCCTATGGGATGTTTAAAGGCCTGGGAATCAGGTCTGGATGCCACAGAATCAGTAGCAACACTCCAAGAGAAACCAACCCAGCTATGGAAATGCCTTACTAGGAAGTCCATTGCTGTTCAACCATAGCAGTTTTTACCATAGGTGACTCTATAGATACCCAGAACATCTAGTCTCCTCGCTTGTAGCTACCATCAAAAAGTACTCACTTTTACTTGCTACCTGGTTTCACTACTTCGTGAATGCTTCCGATTGCCACAACCTCAGTCCTATGTGGAACTCTAACTGCAAGAAAACCTGGTAAATCATGTTTTTAATTTTCCAGTCTTTATAGAAAGGCTTAAAAAATGCCTTTGGGTGCACACTGGACAAGCCACCTACTGTACTGCTTGCTTCACTTGGATGTTTTACAATTCCCTCTCACCATATTCAAAAAAAATTTTTTTCTATCCAAAACCATTTCTCCCCTACTTTTACCCGTCTTAGCACCAATAATTCTCTTTTTTTTCACATATGCCCAATCAATCTGGAAGTCCTAGTGACTCTAATCTCCTCCCCCAAACACACCCCAAATCCCTCCCTTTCACTCCACCTCCACTTGGAACCCTAAACTAGACCACCACCATCTTCTGCCTATCCAACCCTAGTAGTCTCCCACCTAGATTCCTGGTTTTGTTTCCCCTGTAATTCTTTCTCCGGGTAACTCTGAATGATCCTATAAAACTGTAGGTTATATTGATTCACTTTCTTTCTGACAATTCTCCAAGTAGTTAGGATAAAATGCAAAAACTTTTCCATAGCTTTTAAAACCTACACAGCCTAACTCCTCTCTATCTCTAGTCCTCTTACGCCAATGTCCTCTCATCCATCACCCACTCTGGTTTATGAAAATTACTAGAACTGATGTACCAAGACCTTTCCCACTCGAGAGTCTTTGCATTTGTTCATTTGTCTGCCTAAAAATCTTTCTTATATGTCCATTCTCCCCTCCTGTGACATACAATGTGCAACCACCACCCTTTTGGTGCTGGGTCCAAAATTATAGTCACTGATCAGTGAAGATGAATCACTCATTAGTTTTCCACTTAAAAATAAAAATCATCTACTTCTAAAAGTACTTTGCTGACTATCTTATCTAATTAAGTCCCTTCAATGTCTTGGTGCCTTTAACCTATTATACCTCCTTTGGAGAACTCACCAGTCTTTGAAATTATCTCTGCAATATACTTATTTGTATTCTCTTCCTTCACTAGAATGTAAGCTCCTTGAGGGCAGTCTCTCTGAATGCCTTGTTCTTCACAGTATCTGGAAGAATGCTCAGCCCAAAAGTTGAAGCACCTGAAGCATCTGAAGATGGATGGAAGCAAATGAATTAGTTTTAACTCAGCTTGCATGCAAAGGAGGACCAAAGGCAGCACACTCCTAAGCTGGAACTTAGAGACTATAAAGCATGATGTAAAGTTTGAGATGACTTTAGCCTATATGGAACTGGTAGAGTCCAACTCCCACATGGGCTTCACCATTATCAAGACAGCCACTCAGTGAAGTGTTGCCTTAAGATTATTGTCTTCCCTTCAGTAGAAACAGTAGCCATTCCTACCCTCTGTCCTGTGAAATCCTTCTGGAGGTTGTTCACTCAAATATCTTCGTGTCATTGTATCAACTACCTTGAACTCACTGTGCCTGCTCTAGCTCAGCGTGTGACTCACAGGTACATTGAAGCAGAAGAAATCCAGCAGAGGGCAAAGCCCTCACCTTACTTCCTATTTAAGACCTTTGATGTTCTCATGTATCATTTTGTAATTGAGATTGTCAATTAGTCTTCTCATTCCTGAACCTTGCTTTTCTCTCTCCCATCTAAACTCAACCTTCAGCCCACACAATGAAATTGGACAAAATGAGGTAACAGTTTTTTGGGTGAGTCACTCTGGGGTGACTCTTTTCAGAGAGCACTGTGAAGTGAGCAGCCAGAGCCCAGGCAAGTGTTTCAGCCATCCAAGAATTGGCAGGCAGCCCAAGAGACACTCTCCCCTGATGACAGACTAGCAGGATAAGTCCTGGAGGAAATGTTTCCAACAGCTGCAGAAATAGTCTCTTGGCTCATGCACAGCAATGCTCTTCTCAATTAAAAATGTCATCATTATTCACACTGCAATGTGAAATCTTCCACCGCACTTCTATCTATCCTGCATCTTAAAGACAGGCCCCTTCCATGAAGTGATGACATCTCGCAGCCACTCTTCCACCCAAACCTCCCTGTATAATGGGTAGAAAATTGTTTTCTGGCCCTAAAAAGACAAACACACAAAAAAGAGAGATTTCCATGAGCTATTTATCTTGGTTGAGCACCAGGAAGAAAATTATAAATGGTTGGAAGAAGGCTTTGTTTTCTGACTTTTGATTGTTCCGGAGTGATCCTTCCACTTATTCCCAGAGGGGGTCATCAGTTAGGTGCTGTCAGTCACACAGGGATTGGCAGCCGAGGAGAGGTTCTCAGAGAGGCTTCCAACTAATGCAGCCAAAGGAAAACTGCCAAAGAGTCAGGGCTCCTTAGGGTAAGTAAATTGAAGGATATTTGGGGGATAAAAATAAATCCTTTTTGAAAATGAAAGATGCACTATATACAAATTGTCCTGATGTTGCCAGGGCTTGCCTTGCAGACCACTGATGTAAATAAAGATGTTCTCAGATATGCCTGATGGTCCTTTCCTCCAAAGGTATCTGTTCTGATGCCATGTCATGCTTACAAGAGTTTCTCTGGGTGCTCATAAATATTTCACGTTAGTCATGCTCCTGGTGGACCAAGGCTTGAATCACTGGGTAAGAGAACCTTTGCACAGGGACTGGGAAAACTAATCTATACACCAAATTGGCAAGATGAGAGCTGGGATATTCAGCCTACTGTCTGAAAAAGCACCACTTTGGGTTTTTAACTCCAGACAGAACCAGCCTGAGTATCAGATCTCATTTGTGGAAACAGTGATCGAGAATCCATGACACTGAAATATTTCTAGCCACAGAGCATGAAGCTCACTCCAATACCCAATCAGAAAACACTGAAAGTCACCCCTTCCACTGAGGGAAGGGTAAAAGCTAGAATATCAGAGTTGTGCCCTGATGATGGACAGAGAATAAGGCAGCTAATCAGCACAGAAGCAACATAGAAATTCAAGACAAATTACTGTGTCCTAAGAAAAGAAAAGTACTAATTTGGTGCTGTATGAAGATCCTATAGTTAGAACTATTAGCAAAACAATCACTTCCAGGGAACAAGGTCCAGAAGAGTCCCAGTGGTAGTTAAGCAGCTGGCACATAGTCAGAAGGTGGTATCTCCAAGCCCCCAAGATGCGAAACAGACACCATCAAGGTATAGTCCACCTTGGTGAAACCATTCAACAATCAAAGATTCAAGATTAAAACAAGAAAACACAAAACCCAAGTCAGAGGCAGACAGTGGTTGTCAGGCAATTCTCAATCAAAAAATAAAATTCAAGTGACCTTTAATACTGAATAATAGCTCATGATTGAACTTTTTTTTTGGTACCAGGAATCGGACTCATGACCTCAAGCTCGCCAGGCAAGCGCTTACGCTGCTGAGCTATATCACTGGCCCTCGTGGTTGAATTTTAATAGCTAAACAGTTAGTCAGGAATTGTTCTAAGTTTTATAAAATCTTGTCCAGCATTCCTTCTTCCACTGTCAATCTCAACTATTCTGTCTATCCCAGGGCTTAGCCACGGAATATGAATGTGTCAGTGTGAAACAGTGCAACGGCAAAACCTCAAGACAGCCTGGCTTGATTCTTTCCAAGCTGCACAGTTCCTTCGAGGTAGAGCCATTTTGATAACAGTGATAATACAAGATAATCATTATTTAACAATTTCCATATACCTAAGCTAAGTGTCCTGTGTATATATGCTCTATATATTGTATTACATTATACATAGATTTTATATATTTGGCTCTGTTTTGTTTTTTCCTGTTTTGGAGTGGTGGGGATTGAACCTAAGACCTCATGCATACAAAGTAGTTCTCTACCACTGAGCTGTATCCCAAGACCCTATAGATTCTTATATATAACTATATATCCACCTAAGCTAACTAGTATATGTATGCTAAGTACTATACATCTAAGTGATAAAACATGTATTATAAATTATATGTACTATGTGCTTCAGTAAATGTTAGTAAATTCTAAATGGTTTCCATTTTCATAGAGTACATCTTCACTAAATAAAAAATTTTCTTGTTATGGAGTAATATATGAATGAGGATCAATTAATTGATTATTTTACTTGTTATGTTAATATGTAAGTTCTTGAAGGATATAACTGATATGGGTGAATTTCACAAAATATAGCCCAGTCACTTGAAACACTGAGAAAACTAGTTTACCACCACTGGTAATTCATCCTGATATTTTAACTGGTTATAATATAGAATTTTCTGGCTTAAAAAAAATAGCAAAACATTTTTCTCTTACTTTGAAATACCAATTAACAGATTTCTCTCCCTTCTGGGTTTTTCTTTTATCTCCCACTACTCCTAAACTCTGTTTTCCCCCACAAACAGTGTCCCTACTAAATATGGAACCTGAGCTAGAAGGTATTCCTGCTTTTATTTATTTATTTATTTATTTTTTTGAGGTACTGGAGATCAAACTCAGGACCTTGTGCTTCCCAGGCAGGCACCTATGCCACTGAGTTATATCCCCAGCCCTTCCTGCTTTTTTAGGTATAAAATTAAACTGAATTACAAAAGCCATACAATTACAAAAGGTGTATAATTTCAAATGTCCTGCCCTAAATTGGAAAACTGTCTAAATTTTGATATGACCAAAGGAAAAAAATGACTGAAAGTGTTCAAGGGGGGAGTAAAAGTTATTTCCAGTTATGAGATTCGAGTTACAGAAATGAACCAGCCAACTAAATTAAATGCCCAGCTAATTAAACTAACTGGGGGGATTCTTTCTTTCTTTCTTGCCTAACATATGCATATACTTTGTGGGAAGATAAATCTATAGTCTAGTGCAGTAATTCATCCACTGGGCTCATCAGACACTGGGAACAACTTCACAGGAACTACAAAGCATCCACAGCCATATTATCCAGAAGCAAAAGTGAAAGGCACTTTGCTAGGTGCTCCAGGAGCAGCAAGAGGTGTAAATGTGTTATGAGAACTTGTACTGGAAATGAATTCTTGATTATTCCTGTGGAATTTTCTAAGGAGAGTCCAGTGATGTATATGTGTAGGACAAATCACTATTTCACCTTTCCCAGCCCCTGTGCCCTGGTAATATGCCCCCCAAAGCACATGTGCTGAAAACTTAATCCTCAGTGCAACAGTGTTAGAGGTGGAGACAAAAGAGAAGTACCTTGCCCAGGAGGGCTGACCTTGTAAATGCGTGAATGCTATGATTAATGGAGTGGGCTCATTATTTCAAGAGTGGGTTACACACACACACACACACACACACACACACACACACAATTTCTTTTACCATGGTGTAGTAATAGTCCTTCCACCCACAGTCATAGGAGGATGCAGCAAATGCCAGTTCCTCAACCTTGAGTTCCCCAGCCTCTATAATCAGGAACTAATAAATCTCAATTCATTATAACTACCATTCTGAATATTCTATTATCCCAGCAAAAAAAATGGACTATAGACATTCAGTTTATGTACTGCCCCCAGATTCTTTGGGCTGTACATCAAAATACTTGAGAACACTCAGAGGACCCCAGTTTGTGTCCATTTAGGGGGCGTTTTCTTTTTCTTTTTTCTTTTGGTACAGTGAATTGAACTCACAACCTTGCACTTGCCAGGTAGGTGCTGTGCTGCTAAGCTATTTCCCCAGCCTGAAGGACATTGTCTTGAATTCTTCTCATGCTTTATATACTTCACTCTCCCATCATATGAGGAATTATTATTATTGAAAAGATAGGCATCTGTATAATACACAGGCAACCCATCACTGACATCTTAGAGAAAACCACCGCATGTTACAGCCATAGTTCCTTAGGTTATATGGAAGACAGACACTGATAACAGTTTTAAGAAAAAATACATAAAACTAGTGAAAAAGAATAAGAATCAATGAAGTTGTTTAAAATAAAAGAATATGAACTGCTACCAGTTAACATTCACTAATGAAATATTCATAGAGACAGCTGTTCTGAGGACAAAGGTCTATTGAAAGTTAAAGGATCATGTTAATGCATGCAGCTCAATGGAACTTTTACCCTTAAGAATTACAGAAAGTGTATCTAAAACAGGGTTCTGTTTACAGAATATAAAAATACAAAACCAACTAGCAAATATAGTGAACCAAGAATTTCTGTATTGAAATGCATTAGTGGCCAGAAAAATACCAAGATGTCTAATCTGTTAACATGAAAGAATAAAAACACCTTCTATTTAACTGGCCCCAAGATTTTCAGCCTAAAAAAAAAAAAAAAAAAAAAAAAAAGATTTTCAGCCTGCATCTTCTCCCAAAACAGTCTTAACTATTTATTATTATTATTATTATTATTATTATTATTATTATTCTCAGAGATACAGATCTGATTGGGCTTGGTGTTGGATTCATATATAACCTTCCACTTGAAGAAGAAATGTACAACTGTATTCAAACTTGTTTAAAATTTCTAAAACTCTTCACTGATTCTTGTCATAAAATGTATTTCCTTATATCTTAGCTCTTGGGCAGACTCTGGAGAGGTGAGATATTATGTATGAAAAATCATCAGAGACCCTGAAAATACAATTCTACCTTACATCCCGCAGGCATCCTGGCACAGTTGTCGTGTAATGCTAGCAAATGTTCTATTCGTGGTACAGAGCTGTTCTGTGAGGCTGGGGCAGGGGGCGGGGCAAGTGCTCTAGCTACATGAAGATGATACAATAGCTAGCAGGTGGCAACTGACATACCTACTCTGCTTGTCCAGTGAGACTTGATTAATTGAGAATACATAAAGGCTGGAAACCTGAACAAAATTTCACTATGGTGAGTACATTGGTGTGTAGTCTCTGTACCAGGCTCTTGTTTTAGGCTTTGAAGTCTAGAAACTTAAATTTTCTTTCACTCTACCAAGAGTTCTCCAGATTTAGGGAACCAGCTCCCATAAAATTGAACTCACCAAAGGCTAACGTGTACAATTTACAGTGAAAGATATGGCTTTCCCTCTTTAAGGACAAGAATTTTATGGCTTTTTCTAGAAAAAGAAGAGCAAGTCAGTACAAAAGCCTATGGAAATTATAAAGATCAGACCAGAAATTAATAGAATTGTGACTTTAAAAAAAAGGAATTAATGAATCAAAGAAATGGTTCTTTGAAAGAAAAAATAAAATTGATAAACCCCTAGCCAACCTTATCAAAAAAGGAAAGAACTCAAATCCATGCAATAAATAAAGAAAAGGGCAAAATTACTACAGACCCTGTGGAAATTCAGATCATCAATACCTACTTTGAAAATCTTTACTCACAAAAGTTGGAAACCACAGAAGAAATGGACAGATTCCAAGAAATGTATGAACAACCAAAGCTGAATCAAGAAGATGTAAAAATTCTGAATAATGTGATATCAATTAAAGAAATCAAAAAGTAATAAAAAAGAAACTTACCAACAAAGAAAAGCCCAGGACCTGATGGATTCACAGTTGAATTCTACAAGAAATTTAGAAAAGATTTAGTGCCAATATACTTCAAACTAATGAATGTGAAAGGGAAGAAATTCTCCCTAGCTCATTCCTGGAGACAAGTACTCTGACACCAAAATCAGAGAAAGACCCAATAAAGAAAGAGCACTACAGGCCAATCACCATAATTAACATACATGCAAAAATCCTCGATAAAATACTGGCAAACAGAATGCAGCAAATTATCAAGAAGGTTATGCATCATGAGCAGGTGGGATTCATCTCAGGAGTGCAGAGAGAGTTCAACATATGCAAATCAATAAATGTAATACACCATATCAACAGAGCAAAAGACAAAATGACATGATCATATCGATAGATGCATAAGAAGCTTTTGATAAAGTCCAGCAGTCATTCATGATAAAGACCCTGTAGAAAATTGGAATAGATGGTGTTTACCTCAATCTGATAAAGCCATCTATGACAAACCAACAGCTAACATCATACTAAATGGACAAAAACTGAAAGCTTTCACTATCAAATCAGGAACAAGGATGTCCACTATCACCACTCCTAACTATCAATATAGTTCTGGAAATATTAGCTGAGCCATTAGACAAGAGAAAGAAATAAAAGGAATAACGATAGTAAATGAAAATGTTAAATTATCATTATTCACAGATAACATGATACTCTAAATAGAAGACCCCAAAAATTCCATGGAAAGACTTCTAGAATTAATAACCAAATTCAGCAGCATAGCTGGATACAAGGTCAACACTGAAAAACCAATAGCATTCTTGTACACAAACAACAAACTCACTGAAAGAGAAATTAGGGAAACCACACTCTTCAAAATAGCATCCAAACAAATGAAATAGTTAGGAATCAGTCTAACAAAGGAAGTAAAAGACCTATACATTGAAAATTACAGCACTCTGAAAAAAGAGACCAAAGAAGACATCAAAAAATGGAAAGATATTCCTTGCTCATGGATAGGAAGAACAAACATTATGAAAATGGCCATATTCTCAAAACTGTTATACAGATTTAAAAGTAATCCTGGTCAAAATACTTATTAGCATACCTCACAGATCTAAAAATAAAATTCCTAAAATTCATTTGGAAACAGAAGAGACCTAGAATAACAGACAATCCTGGGCAACAAAGGAAAGACAGGAGGCATCACAATCATAGATCTAAAATTATATTGCAAAACTCATGTGATAAAATCAGCATGGTACTGGCCAAAAAACCAGACCTGAGGACAAATGGAACAGATTAGAAAATGCAGACACAACTACAAAATCAAGCCCCTTACCTTTGACAAAGAGACCAAACATGTTCAATAGAAGAAAGATAGCCTCTTTAACAAATGGTACTGAAAAAACTGGCTTTTCACATGCTGAAGACTCAAATTACACCCATGTCTATCACCATGTACTAAACTAAAGTGAAAATGGATCAAAGATCTAAATATTAAAACAGAAACACTAAATCTACTGGAAGAGATAGAAGGTAGAAATCTAGAAGACATGGGGGTAGGCAGAGAGTTCATGAACAAAAATCAAACTGTACCAGAAGTACTTCAAAAATTCAACAACTGAGATCTCATCTTATTAAAAAGTTTCTGCCACATCAAAAGAAATCACCAACAGAGTGAAAAGAAAACCCACAGAATGGGAAAAATTTTAGCCAAAGTCCCTCAGACAAAAGACTTCTATCTAGAATATAGAAAGAATTTTTAAAAATCAAGCCCCCCAAATTCAAAGACCCAATCCAAAAATGAGCACCAGAGATGAATACACATTTCTCAGATAAAGAAAAACAAATGACAAATAAATATATGAAAAAATGTTCGACATCATTGGTCAATCAAGAGATGCAATTAAAACAATACTGAGATCCCATCTCACCTCAGAAAGAATGGCCAGCATCAACAAATCAACCAATAACAAATGCTAGTGAAGCTGCGGGAGTGTAGGATGGCACAACTATTGTGGAAATCAGTGTGGAAAACTAGGACTAGAGGTCCCATTTGACCCAGCTATTCTCCTTCTAGGTATTTTCCCAGAAGAATTAAAAACATCATACAACAGTAGTATATGTACACTCATGTTTTTAACAGCACAATTTGTGATAGCTAAAACTTGGAAACAGCCCAAATGCCCATCAATGGAGGAATGATTAAAAAAAGATGTGGTATTTTCATATAATGGAGTACTACTCAGCTATAAAAAAGAATAAATTCAAGACTTTTATAGGTAAATGAATGCAACTTGACACCATATTCATAAGTGAAATAAATCAAACTTGCACGTGTAAACATCATCTTGTCTCCCTAGTGTAAGAAACTAAAAAAGTAAGATACAAAATCTGCAATGGATATTGAGAAAGGAAAAGAAAGTGCTCAAGGATAGAACAATTGGAATGGAGGAAAGGAGAAAAAGGGGAAAAGAAAAAATACATATATAAACGCAAGATACTAACATAATTATACTAATTTCTTTCAGTTAATTGAAAAGATCAGTTTGTGCTTATAGTGGTTGATTAATTTTGCATACCTACATCTTGTAATCTGAGCAATTACTTTGCAGACAACACTATGTAATATGTTAATCATTGTTAATTTCTTATTACCGGTTTTGAAACTCTGTATCATTGTTTTTATTTTCCTTTTATCTTTCTCTCTTTAAAGTTAAAAAAATATATATCTTTTTCTTGAGCCCAGGCATCTTCTCATTAAGATACCTAAAAACTAAATTAGTCATCAGGATCTTTCTTAGTAAGCAGAAAAAATAAAAGTGGAAGGAATTTGATGGCCAGTGGGGATTTTTATCTCATCACTGGCCAAGCCTGGCATGATCCTTCCCCACAACTGCGATTAGTTCTCCACAGACCAGAATCCTCTGCTAGATATGATCTTTTCCCCTGGGGATAATGATGAAGTAACACTGAAAAATTCTTATTTTCTAGTTTTCCTTGTTATTAATTTGATGTGGGGTCCTATAAAATACAACTTCAAACAGATTGGAAAACCGTGATTATCTGTGCAAATATTTGTTCCCTGTAAGAATTTATACAAATGTTAATTTATTTTGAGTATTACTTTCCCTTTCTCCAAAATACAAGGGTAATATTTTTATCAAAATTGTAATGTTTGATGATGGTAGACAATAGTTGGGTGATGTCGATTTTAAGATCTGAATACAGTGGAGAGCTGATCTTTAAACTTCTTATGTGAGTTAGGGGGAAGGGAATAATTTGTTGAAGTTGTTTTAGAGTGGTGGGATGAACAGTCATATTGAAGATCTTATGTGTCTTCGGATTTGTGGTCATATTTTACCAAGTCTCTTGTCACTCGTGTATGCTGTTACATATTGCATGTCTGTGTCCTTCCAAGATTGTTATATTGAAGCCCTAACCGAAAATATGGCCATATTTGATGGTGGGGCCTTTGGAGGTAATTAGAATTGGATGAGTTAGCGAGGATGGAGCCCTCATGGTGAAAGACACTTTATGTGTCCCTATAAGAAGAAAAAAGACAGCAGAACCCTCTCCCTCTGCCCACATAAACAAAGAAGAAGTCAGGTGAGCACACAGCCAGCTTCTGGCCACCTACGAGCCAAGAGCCCTCAAAGTAAAACCTACTTTGCTGCTGCTTTGATCTGAGACACTTCAATCACCAGGACCCCAAGAAACAAATGTCTATTATTTAAGCCATCCAGCCTGGGATATTTTGTTATTTAGCCTGAAAACATTAAGGTACATGTCATCTGCAATAAGATCACATACAAGGTTACATCTCCCTTCCCCAAATGATCTCTGTGGTATTTTTCTTGGCCCATCTGTAAAAAGAAGATCAATTCTTAACAACTCTTCCTTGGCATGGTGAGTGGTGGGGTGGTGCTTAAATTCACCAATAAGTAACTGCAAGACTCTTTAATGGCATCTTGGAAATCTTCCAAGAGGAAGCATAAATGCCCTAGGTTCCTTTATAGGTCATAATTTGTAATTTGTCTCCAGGGTTTTTAAAAAGAAGTATGTATTTATATTCAAATTGATGGTCCGGCATCTTTAACCCTGACTAAATAGGTTGGGGACAATGTACAGACTACTGAAATTCCTGTAGTGAATACATTTCCTGAAAGCCTCTTTGAGTTCACCACTCTCATGGGCTTCACATAGTAAATCACCAGCTCTGCAGAAGTCCATCAGAAAGACCAGCCTACAAATAAATCTGTAGGAACCTGTGCTGCAGCTGAAATGCAAGATTGTTTCTATAATCCAATGACAAATATAATCCATTCCACAAATATTTCATTATATCCTAACATGTGTCAAGCATTTTGAAATTTTCTTTACTTGATTCATCATTCAAAGCAAGCCTCTGCTGTAAGAATTGTTCACTTTACTTTACAGTTTGGAATATCCAGTTTAAGAGACATTAGTCGACTTTCCAAAGATTATGCATCTAATGTATGGTAAAACTCTCAGCCTTGCATTCCATTTCCATTCTCTTTTCACCAGTACCATCTGCTTCTTCCTTCCCCCTCCTTTCAGTACTTGGGAGTGAGCCCTGGGGTTTCCCACATGATAGCAAGCACTCTATCACTGGATTACATCCGAAGCCCCGGTTGATTTTGGTTAGTTCATTTGTTCGTTCGTTTGTTTGTTTACTACAGCATTTGGGAGTAAATCCAAGGCCTCTGGGCTGAGTTACATCCCCAGCCCTTTTTTATTTTTTATTTTGAGAGAAAGTCTTGTTAAGTCATTAAGTTACACAGGCTGGGCTCAAACTGGAGATTCCTCTCGGCCTCAGCCTCCCAGAGTGCTGGAGTGACAGGTGTGCACCACCATGGCTGGCTCCAGCTGTTAGTTAGCTAAGAAAGTTTCAAATGTTGTGAAAGTAGCCAGATGGATAGGTGCTAAACAGTGTCTTTTAACTTCATGAGTGGCCCCAACACTATCAATTAATAGAAAAATCTGCCCAGACAAGAGGCTTCCTCTTCCATCTACCCGTCTGAACTGTTTGAAGAAACCCCTACGGAAGGGGTAAAGGACTTGGGCAGGGAAGTGGGTCTATTTCAGTGTCCATGAAAAATCCAGGAAATAGTGCTCAAAACAGTTGCTTGCTCCTTCTCTAATTTAATCTGTAATTGATTCTAGAAAGGGGTTACGGGAGGTCTTTACCTCTATCTTTAAAAACACTGCAAGACATCTCCCTATGGTGTCCACTGGGTGATGTCTGCTGCTCACAGATGGGAGCCTTTCAGGACGCCCGCAGCTCTTCAGAGAACCATTCCCACTCCACTGTCAGCGCACAGGGAGAGAACTGACCTCACCTCGACATGTTGGAGTAGGAAGACCTTCTACACTTGATCCATGACTCCTATTCATTCAAATCCCATTTAAAACTGATAGCTCCAGGGATGGGTGTGTGATTTAAGCCAATCCAACTAAGTCATGCTGGCACTCTGCCTGGAGCTACTGACATTGTTGCTGCCATATTAGAAAAAAAAAATCTGCTGAGAAAAGAATGAACATAGAAAGGAATTAACATAGAAAAATCGAGCCATGGCATTGCTTCAATCCAGTCATGACCAAAGGCAGAGTTATTTCTTCATCCTTTCAGTTACATAAGTCAATGAATCTTTTTTCACTTAAAATACTCTGAGAATGGATCTCTTGTCACTTACAACCAAAAGACATCTAAGGAATGTACTTAAGTAGTTGTATCTACTTTGGGCTTGTGAAGTCCAACATCTCATATAAAACACACACCTTTGTCATACAACTCTGCTAAATAGTAAAAATTATTTTTCCAAGTTAAAATAATGCCCTTATATGTCCCTTTCACCTAAGGAAGGGTCCCTCTATTTGAGAATCTGTCCACAGTCAAGAATGCTCTTTCTGCATCTGCCAGTATCAGGTTGTCTATTGCAGTCTGGAAATTAAATAAATATCAGCTTTGTAACTTAAACTATAGAACAAACTGAGGTCCAATTGTGATTATGTCTCAGGGGTGAGATTTTATGTGATTTTTATTTCCAGATTGATGCTTCTCAATGTTTTGATAATTTTGAACACTACAGACATATTTTTATCATGGGAGAAAGAAAGCGATTTTCATTGTGGAAACAATGATCCTCTCTTATCTATGTGTTTTACATTTGGGAGTGCATTTCCATCCAAATCTATGATCCTTCTGTTTCTGGAAAACGAGTTAAATGTTTACAAGAATCATCTTGTTTTCAAAGGAAATGCTATTAAGACCAGAGTGTTACACGGGATGAGGCTAAATGTCCCGTGTCCGTCCATCGTGTTCCCCCCATCTGCTCTGACTGCAGTCAGCATCTTCAGTCAGGTGGGATCCCACATATTGTACTTGGAGGGACAAACAGACTCTGAAATGTGATGCAGGTCTCTGGCCTCACCAAGAAGCTCTGTGGCATCATTTGCTTAGTCTTTTTTTTCAGAGTTTGGCAAAATTTTTCCCCAAAAGTCAAGAAAGTGAATATTCTAGGCTTTGCAAGCTCTCTCACAACTACTGCACTCTGTCCTAACAGTGTGAAAGTGACCACCAGCTGCTGGGAATGAATATGTAGCTGTGCCTCGGTAAAACCTATTCATAGCATATTAGTCAGATCTCCATCTCTGTAATAAAATACCTGAGAAAATCAACTTAAAAGGAGGAAAGTTTTGTTTTGGCACATAGTTTCAGAGGTTCCCATTCATAGTCAGTTGGCTCTGATATTTGGGGTTTTACAGTGAAACAGAAACATCATGTTAGGGAGCTTATGGTAATAGAGCAACAGGAAGCAGAGGGAGAGAGAGGAAGAGGCCAGCATTCCACGATGCCCTCAAGGATGAACCCCCAGTGACTCCCAGTGACCATTGGAGGCAACAACTCCAATGGTCCCACTGCCTCCTAAGAGCACCACAGGCTGGCAAGGAAACCACATGGACCTTGGAAGACATTTCAAATCCAAACCATAGCATACAGACATCGCCATTTGGACCACATGTAGTTTCCAGGTGTCATCAAATATCATTCATCTTTTGATCTTTTCCAGTCTTTAAAAATGTCAAAAGAAGTTTTTCTCAGTTCACAGGCCATAGAGAAACAGGCAGCAGTTAGATATGGCTCATGGGCCACAACTGGCCACACAGTGGTTTGTATTTTTTAACAAAGCTTTTAAAGAGTCGATTTTTACTCTCATTTAATTTTGTAACAAGGAGTCTTCCTTATAAAAATCCAGTTGTGTTGTTTTCAGAAACGCAGACCAAAGCCATTGCTATAATTTGGCATTGTATGTACACTATGATTTTGCCTAAATATTCAGGATTTTTACATGATTAGAAGCTCCTAGCTGCCAAAACATTCTCTGAATTTTCCAAAGATTGTATGTAATAAGATACTAATAAAATATCTGTTAAAAATAATATAAGCTTTATATGATGTGGTGAGGAAAGTAATGAACCCATGTGCTTATGAGCTGCCACTTAGCTATACAACTGCTATGCACAGAAGGATGAATTTGAGCTGGCAAAACAAGAATGCCCCCATGTGGCAGCAGCCATGGGCGATAGAATCCTGACCAGCGGTCTCTTCCCAGGAAAGTGAGCAGAACTGAATCCCAGCATTGCTTCTACAAAGACGGAATGCTGATCTCTCAGACATGGAGTGCACACATTAGAGAACGACAGGAAGCCACAGGCCTTGGCAGATGAGGAAATAGGTCATTCCTAGGGCAATGTGAAATTATACTTTGCAAAGTGTATGGGAGGTAACAATACTCCTTAGAAGTACAATTGAAAAATGCTGGACTCTTAGTGAACTTTGAGCAGGTTCATAAACAGATTAAGAAGCGATGCTCTAATAAAAGAAAGGAACAACCCAGGGAATAATGCCCACTGCTAACATGTTTAAAGAGATAGTACAATGTGATGATTTGAACTCATGGACTTCCAAACCAGACTGCCTGGGTTTGCACCCCAGCTCTGCACCTAGCTGGATGCCTTAACCCCCTTACCATTTGGATGCTATAACAAGGTAAGAGTATCTGCCTCTCAGGGCTTTCTGAGTGACCAAACAGTCAACCTATTCAGTTCCTCAAACTGTGCCCTGTACAAAGTGAGAGTCACATTAGTGTTAACTACTGCTGTTATAAAGATTTTTTACTTTGAATGCTTACTTCATACCAGACACAGTGCTAAGACAGAAGAGAGATTAGCTCATCTGATGTTGCACACTCACTTCCCATTTTATGAATGGCAAACCTGAGGCAGAGCGAGGTTAGACGGTTGCTGAAGAGCACAAAGCTGGCACTCCTTGGAGCCACAGTTGAGCCCACATAGTCACACTAGACCCAGTGCTCCTCACTGCTTCCCAGCAGGGAAGAATGGCTAAAGGTAAGCACAACCTGCAAAGGAAAATTCTGTGCCAACTCTTCTGTCTTACCCCGGTCTTCCTCCTAGCAACAGTACTTGGTTTTCTCGTAAGCCTTGAAAACTTAATAAATTCAAAATATGTTCCTAGTTTCCCCACAAACTGCCTCTCTCATTGTCTTTCCCATCTTGGTTAATGGAGACCACATCTGCTCAGCTCAAAAGCTTTGGCATCATCTTTGAACTCTCTTTCCCTTAAACTATATCCCCAATCTAACTATTCCAGCTAGGTCTGCCTCCTAACTTTTTCCTAAATCCACCAAGCACCTCTACTGCTTCTACCCCGTACTCAGTCACTGTTCCCTGCCTTCAGTGCTACAGTAGCCTTTTACTTGTCCACCTGAACCCACGCTCACCCCTTCATCAGGACCGCACATAACCCTATTCTCTGCACAGGCCGGCATCCCCTCTTCCCAACGTCTCCTCTCTTGCCAGTACTTACCACCTTCCAGTCTGTAAATTCTACTTATTTATTTAGTCTATTGTCTTCCTCCTCTACTAAAATATACGTTTCATGAGAGTAGAAACATTTTCCGTTCCATCTATTGTTAAAATATAGAGCATGTCCCCTCTCCCCTGTGTTCAAGCCCTCCAAAGACTTCCCTGGTTCTCAGAGTCAGGGTTAAAATCTTTGCCGGCACACCAGCCATCCCGGCACACTCCTCTGGGTGGCGCCCGTCCTGTCTCCTCCACCTGGGACTCTTTCTCAGGTACATCAAGCTTTGCTCCTTTTCCTTCCCGCCTTTCTCACTCCCCTTGTCACCTAATCCAAAATTCTACCTCATCCCGCTCACATTTCCTGGCCTTGGACTTTGCTTCATCTTTTTTCTTAGCATTCAACAGTGCATATTTCAGATGCTTCATATTTTATTTTATTTTGTTTATATTGTGAAAGGTCTGACTTCTCTGCTGTAAGATGGCACATGGGAGTAGGCACTGTCTTCCGTTTTGTACACTGTGATGGTACTGTGCCGATGAGAGTCCTTGGCACACAGTAGGCACCCTGTGAAGAGTAGTGAGTATCCAGAATAAATGTCTGGATGAATGTGGATACATAAACTAGTGAATCATCAATCAGTGGCTAAAGAAATGGAAATGTATCAGGATCTTACTTTATAGTTACATTGTTGTAGATTTACATTAGCTTCTAATCCAAATGTCCATCATTTTTGTTAAAAGAATGAACAAATGGTTTAGACCAGAAGTCAGAATGGACCTCCCTTCTGAACTGGCGACAAGAAATTGACCTGACAATTGATCTACTTCCAGACGGAGAAACCAAGCCATGGATCCAGCCCGTCTCCCTCAGAGGGAACTCAGCATTATTTCCATCTGAAGAGTCTCTAGCAGCAAGAAGCTTAGAGAGGAAGAGAGAGAACCCCATTTTAATAATCCTGCCCTTACTAACGGAGACTTATTGTTATGTTCCTCTAAGTTCTGACCTTAAATAATTACTCTTCCTGCTGTGAGAAAAAGCAAGTAGAAAGAAGAGAGAAAGGTGCTGAAGCTCTGACTTAGAACTTCCCTCAGAAGACACACAGGTAAATATAAATTATGTTTAGTATATGTGCTGCTGAAGAGAGCACATATAAATTATGTTTAAAGTAATAATAAATAATAAAAATAAAGTGACCCATATAATTAAATTACTGTTTTCCCTTTCCATCATGTGAGCTTAGACATTCTTAGGTTAGCCTTTTCATTGTTACATAACCTTGAGTTAAATAATGATCTCAAACATTATTATAAAGAGATTTGTGGACTGGCTGGACCCAAATTACAATTGCAGTCAAGATGTTGATTCCTAAAGTGAATAATACTAATAATAACATAGAGAAAAATTATTTAAGTATATGCCATATGCCAGACACCATTCTAAGAGCTTCATAAATTGAATCACTTCAACCTCACTAGAACTTAGAAAGGTTAGGAAATTTATCCAAATATGCACAGGTAGTCAATAGGACAGCATGAAGTCAAGCCAATTTTGTCGTAGGCCAAATTTTGTCTTTTGAACCATCAACTCCTTTAAACTGCCTGCTAACCTCCAAATAAGGTCAGCTACCCCTTACAGAAGTTTCTGTTAACCAAGATTCTTTTCTACCTGAGCAGACTACGGGTTATATTTATACTCTCACCAAGTGCTCTTACCTAAACCAGAATCATACCAGTACCTAATCCAGTACCTAAACCAGTAACATGCTTTAAATTCAACTAATCTACAAATTAGGAAGTCTGACCAAACAGAATACATTCAAAGAAGGGAAATACAGGCAGCAGGAGCTTGTAAAGGGCATACAATGTAAGAAGATGTTGAATTGTAGACATGCGTCTCAAGTAAAGAAAGCTGGAGGTGGGGTGAGAGGAAAGCACTACATGGTATCAAGTATTTGACAGGCATTGATTTCAAAGAGAACAACTTCATACTGCGTTGCCTCCAAACAGTCATCCAAGAAACTGCAAGCTGGAGTTATAAGGGAGCTAATTTCAAAGACGACTTTAATCAGATTTCTCAGAAATGAACTACCCCAAACTTGGAAGTGTTCTAGGATAGGCTGATAAGGATGCTGCAGGGAGAAGCGGCCTTACACTAAATGAGAGACCGGCCCGGAGCTTACCCACCCACTTCACTCTCATTTCTCAGTGATGAAGAGGGAAAACAGAGCAGTATAGTGAATCCCTTGCAATGCTGTGTATTTGCTGTGGAGGATTCTATTTTATTTTTAGATTGCATCTTCCTTCATTTATTCACATTTAACATGGCTGTAATTATTTCAGTGGCCTGTTTCATTTCTTTTTTTTAACTAACCTTGCAATTTAAGTGACCTTAAATGAAAAGATGGTAACACTTTCTTGGTCATACATTTTAAAATAATTTTCATTACAATCTATGCAATCCAAAAAGTCTGAGAATCTGTGCACTAGTTAAAACCACAAAATTCCATGTGTTTTTTTAACATGGATAATAGGAAAACAGTTAAGGTGGACTGGTAATCAGGTCTCACATATACTGGGGCACTTCACGCATGCCACAAGCTTTATATCTATCATCTTATTTAAGTTTCACAGCTCAGCTACTGTTCATATGTCCCAGAGTGACAGAGCAGTTAAATTACCTGCCGAAAGTCATGCCAGTCACATATGGTGGAGCAGGCACTGAAATCAACACTGATGACCCCAGAACCCAGGTATTTTACAAAATTTTTCTTATAAATAACACTTGTTCCTCAAACAAGCAAGAAAAGAAACAATAAAAATTAAATTCTTACCAAGTTAAAAATAAAACTTTTTAATTTGACAAAAGAATTCTACACATAAAAAGCCACATTCAATGATAAAACAGTCTATAGAAGCATTCTCCTTAAGGCCAAGAACAAGACAAGAAAAACTTCAATTATTGAAACTATTTGACACAATAAATAATATATGAAGGAAAGAAAACTAAAAGGAACAAATGTTGGAAGCAAAAAGCAAAACATCATTTGTAGGATGTTCAATTATCTAGAAGAGAATCAAATGTCAAACTACTAAAAAGGGTTAAAAGCTAAAGGATTTCCAGATAAAAAACTAAGCTTTCCTACTCACTCAAACTAAGACTTAGAGGCTCTAGTTCTATCTCTGACACTGACTCACTCTTTCCTTGTCTCCTAAGTGCAATTCCCCCACCTTTAAGGAAACTCTGGAATTGTGTCTCTTATGTGTGCTGGCATCAGCCATATCTAGTCAGGTCTCTTTATGATTCAAGAAACAGTATATAACAATGGAGAACCAGAATTGGCCTGGGTGCAGATTTTCCTTTACTCAAAGTCACCAGGACACAGATATGACCTTCATGGAGGTTCTGAGCTCTCTCAAATGCCATGTTTGTCTTAGAGAAGTGATCGGCCCCATAGAGTCCTATTGCTATGCTGAGAGCTGTAGACAGGTGAAACAGTGCAGGAAAAAAGAGGGAATACACAGGACTAAGTAGAATTCTCATTCTTTCTTTCTTAGTGGAGTATGTTTGTTTTTCAAAGGACTTCCACTTCCCCACAGAGCAGACAACGGTCATGACTTACTCTTTGCTACTAAGGAGTGCCAAACTGAGACCATAATCATAAAGTGGCATGGATATTCTAGTTTCATTTTTAAGATGAAAGAATAGATTTCATAGATGTCATAATCTGTTTGCGCTGCTATAACAAAATACCACAGATTTGGTCTTGTATAACAAATGGATACCTATTTTCTCGTAGTTCTGGTGGTTGGAAAGTCAAAGATTAAAGTTCTGGAAGATTCCATTGTTTGGTGAGGACTCCTCTCCATCTCCAAGACAGCACTCTACAGCTATGTCTTCCTGAGAGGAGGAGGCAGTGTTTCTACATGGCCAAGGCTGAAAGGCAAGCTAGTGCAAGGCCCTACCAAGCCTCTTTATAAGAGCCCCACCCCTACTCACAAGGGAGACTCTTTCATGGATTAATCACCACTTAAGGATCCCATCTGTTAATATCATCACACTGGGAATTTTGGAGGAAACACATTCAAACCATAATAGTCATCTTGATTAATCAAGAATTCTTTGTGTTAAAAACTGATCTAAATATTTAATCCCTCTGTGTATGTGTGTGTGTGTGTGTTCATATGCATTTCAGTCCTCCAACACAGATGTCTGCAAATGTGCATGTTTAAAGAGTATAAATCACCTACTAGTATTCCAACTGACATCTTGTCAGTCTGGTGAAATTATACCTCAATCAGTTATGTTCCCTAAACTCCATCCAGCTTTAGTGTCAGTTTCTGAAATTACATTCCACAGATTAGAAGCTGTTAAATTGATTTATTGAGAAATGTTATGAAGCATAATCAATAAGAAAGAAAATATGGGATGGAAAAGCAACCTAGTAGGGGCATAAAGTTAAGAAAAGTCCCCCACAGGATGACAATTTCAATTTCATAGAGAATATTTTGAAATCATAAGGATCAAAAGACTTGTTCTACTCAAAAGCTAAGGAGTTAGAATATTTATATTCTTCATATGCATCAGTAATTGGTTTAATAGCGAAACTTGGAGCTTATGAATTCCCAAGAGTAACTGGCTTTCTGTGTGAAAGCAGGCTTCTAAGACCTGAGGGCAGCCTCTTGACAAAAAGATACAGAAGCTAATGTACAAGATACAGTACTTGTAAGAGAAATTGACATGATACATGATACAGGAGAGAAGGAACAATGTCTGTTACAGTCCAGCCCTTGTGCTCTGCAGACCCACTCATGCCTCACACCAAGGTTACTCCATTGATTATTTGGAAGAGTGGCTGTTCCAAGTGTGACAGTGGCTGGTCACACTTCTAGGGAAAAATAAGACTATGAAAGGAGAGTTAATAAAATAAGTTATTATCCTTTGTCTTAGTCTGTTTGTGTGGCAATAAGAAGACACCTGAGACTGGGTAATTTATGAAGAACAGAAATTTATTTTCTCATATGCTGGAGGCTGGGAAACCTCAGATCAAAGCGCTAGTGCAACGGCCAGCAGAAACACCAAAACAACATCCAGGATCTGGAGGAAGATTTACTTATGCCAATGGGCACTGATCAGAATCATTCCCAGAATACCAGGCCCCAATCTCTGATGCATAAGCAGGAGATATAAAGGAGGTACAAAGGTGAGACAGAACAGCCTGGCAATTCTTATGAGTAGCTATCAGGGTGATATAATTGGTTACAAGAGTAGATTAATGATCCCCTGCTTCCATTTGGTAGCATTAATCCTACACCCTTAGAAAAATCAAGACTAGAGTTGCTTTTGTTCTATCTATTGTTCCTTTAGCAGAAGGAAACAAAAATTGCCAGGCAGCAGCTGTAGCTTTAGGCTAGGTAAAACTCTGACAGTTTCCCAAGTGGAAGCGTACTTCCCCTCCCAGGTGTCAGGACATAAAGAGAGTAGGATAAGCCCAAACTCTCCAGGTGAGCCATCGGGTATGAAGAGGAATGCACCACTCTCATTTATACCTTTCATACCAGCAACCCTAGGAACTCAGCATCTTATAATGGTTTCATTCTTAAGTACTAAACTAGAAATGGTTTGGTTAAGTAGTAATCTAAGTGTAGTATAAAATGCAAGATATAATAAGTCCTTGACCTTGGGGAAAGGCCTCAGCATGCTCCAGATCTTTAGATCTTTAAAACTTTATATATTAATGTGGCAGACATCCTGAATGTTTTTAGGATTTTACTTCCCACTCTGGAGCATGTATGCCTTACATTAGCATTTAAAGCACTTACTACATCCTACTCATCAGGGCCAAACAACATGGTGTCATAAATGTAACAAATCAGTATGAGGTTCTGAAGGATGTCCAGGTGGTCAAAATCCCTCCTAACTACTGTGCAGTGGTAAAAGGTGGAAAGAGAAGTAAATTCAAAAATATGAACTGCTGTTCATTCCAAGTGAATGAAAAGTA
The DNA here is from genome assembly GCA_004027595.1 of Dinomys branickii. Taxonomy (NCBI): domain Eukaryota; kingdom Metazoa; phylum Chordata; class Mammalia; order Rodentia; family Dinomyidae; genus Dinomys; species Dinomys branickii. Next base: position 53,417 of record PVLD010011644.1, read on the forward strand.
CTGCTGATGCTTGTTACTCAAAGGTATTGAAAAAGTGTGTCTGCTAAATCAATAGGCACATAGCAAGTATGATAATCAAGTAGAGCTTGATTCCTCAGAATACATGTACAACTTATTTTTGGAAAAATAATTCCATAGTTTTAAAACTGTTTTAAAGTCACTTTTAGAGATGGACTAAATATATTTTACATGGCTCATATTACATAATGAAACAGACATGAGCCTTGTGGGAGCCAAGGAAAGAATGTCATGATTTAGATCTAGAAAGTCTCCAAAAGCCTCATGTGTTCAGAGATGGAGCTTTTGAAAGGTGAATGGGTCATGGGGATGTTATACTCACCAGTGGACTAATCCATTAGTGACTTCAAAACTAAGTGCACTTGTGGCTGTGCTGCTGTGGGCCCCGCGGATGATCTGCAGTGGGCCCCGTGGCTGCTCCGCTGTGGGCCCCGCGGATGATCCACAGTGGGCCCCGCGGCTGCTCCACTGTGGGCCCCGCGGCTGCTCCGCTGAAGGCCCCGCTCAAGACACCTCATGGACTGGACCCGCCCCCACCCATAGCACGATGACAGGGTGGAGCCAGGTGGTCCACTGTGAGCATATGTGCTTTCCCACCTCTAACCATGGCAGTTTGTATAAACCCATGTATGTTATAGTATAATCTGAGGCAGCTATATCTCTTCCCAAGGCGAGAGTCCAAGGATTTAGATAAACGCAGGAGTAGTTATTATCACAGGGAAGATGACTGATTGAGTGGTAGGGCAACGGAGATGAGGGAGGAGAAAAATTGAATGATCAAACGGGCCATCATCTGTGTAACTGAGTAACAAAGGTGAAGGTAACATTATGTAGGACAGCATCCAGAACTAATTCCCTTCTGTGTTCTCTATAATTCTGTATTTCCTCAATCGTTTTTGTATTAACAGAAGTGAAAATAACTTTATATTATACAGCATCCAGTGCAGATTCCCTACTATCTTCTCTATAATTTGGTATTTCCTTTAATGTTTTTGTGTTAACTAATGTGAAGATAACATTATGTAATACAACATCCAGTGCTAATTCCCTGCTATATTCTGTATAACTTTGTATTTTCTGTACTGTTTATGGCTTTTCTGGTTCATATGTCTCCATTCTTTTGTCTTTAAAATAAAATTTAAAAAACAAACAGACAGACAAACTAAGTGCACTTCAGGAGGTGGAGTCCACTTGGAAGAGGCTTGTCTTTGGAGAGTGTTTCTCCCTTTCATCGCCTCCTCTCCCTGTTTCTCTTTCCTTCCCTTTGCCCTTCTGCCATATTCCCGCCCTGACCAAATTGTGAGCCAAATTAAATCTGTCTTCCTTTAAGCTGTGAATGTCAGGTGTTGTGTCTCAAAGACAAGGAATCTGACTAACACACTACATTGGATTAAGTCTGCCACTTATATGATGAAGAAGGTTTTGTATGAGCTTTTTGCATTTATGTAATCTGTCTAGGACTAATATCTGTTGAAGTCTCTCACTACTATTGTGTTCACATTAATTTCTATTATCTTCTTAGAGATTCTAATTAAATAACATGGAGTGGAACCTAGACTTTTCTATTTTAAAATAGCTCCTGCATAATCCTAATGATCACTATTTAACACTCTGCCATGCCACTATGAGTAAATTTGATTCATTTCTTCTTTAAATATTTACTGAATACCTGATATACCCCTGTATTCAAGACATATCATTTATCAGGAGAGAGAGTGAGACTAGTGGGGGACTGAAGATATGTGTATAAAATGTCTTACATTACATGGTATAATTTAAAAATAAATTAACATTGGTGTAATATTATTTATGTCTGCAAGGAAATCTTTTTTTTTTAGTTTTTCCAGTAGCTTTATTCATTTTACCTATTAGGAAATCTACTACTTGAATCCCCGCTTTCTTTAATTTTCTTAAAATGGTTTCTGTTGAAAGTTTACCTGTTTCTTAGAATAAATGCTCCAAAATGTAATTTTCATCCATCTTTTGCTATAAAATGTTATGTGGTTTCCATGCTGAATATTTTCCTGAATGTTAATCTCTTAATGTAAGTCTGATATTTGTCTCGGATTAGGGGGTATAGAGTGGAATCGCCCATTGATTCAGGCACTACTTTACCTTGCCATTAGCACTAGAGCTGAAGGGATGGAGTTTCACAGTAAATATTCTCTCTCCTATTTCACTGTAGACCACTTGACCTGCATGTATACAGCTGGGTCTATACACAGTCTATGAAATTTCATTCTGCATTTCTGTCTGAATTTACTGAAAGTCTTTCATCAACACCCATTTTATGTTGTCTTCTACAACTTGGAGGGGCATCACTTAAATTTGGACTATGTCACTATTTTGCTATAAAATCTATTTTCAATACTGAGATTTCTCTTTAAAGAGTAAGCACATACATATTTAATTTTTTGAGTAAATACTATTATTTTTGGTACACAGCTATAATAAAAGCTCTCATAGCTCTCTTCTGCTTAGGAAGTTAGGTCATATGGACACTATTTAGTCACATAATTTTTCTTCTGCTCACCACTACTGTGTGTGCGGTGTTCTCCACCCTTTCTGGAGCTCACTCACAGCACCAGTACTTGCTCCTCTGGGCTTCCTTGGAGTCATCTCCACCCCCTTCCCACAGCCTGGCCCACTATGCTCGTGAGTAAGAGCAGCACACATCTGCCCTTGGCATCCTTGAGCCAAACATTACAGCTGTGCAGCCTGATCTAGCTTCATCATTAACGATGTTTTCCCTTTCTTGGTTTGTTCTTTTGCTTCATTTCAGTAAGTGTTGTTTAAAGCATAAATAAATGTGCACTTATTGCCACCATCACTCCCATTAATCCCATTACTTGTACAAACAGAAACAAACAAGATGCCATTTTCATTTTTGAAAATAAAATCCTTTTTTCAAAGATCTGATGGTGATTCCAATTCCAGGAAAATGAAACAGCTGATTTTCTTCTGAGTACTTTTATCCTAATTGGATATAGTGAAGCACCTGAAGCTTTTCACTGATAGAAATTTTTTCTGTCTTTAACTTTCCCTCATGCCAAGTGTTCAATATAAAGAATACACCAAAGCTTCCTGACCCATGTAACTACTCTTTCTGGACTCCTCATGCTGTGTATCAACTGTTTTTAAATTAAAGACATTCATGGGTGTGTTAGTAGATCAAGTATACTTTGTCATGGCTAGAGTTTAGCTGGTAGTTAATCTGTGTTGATCACCACAATGTAGACCAGATTTTTAACTGAACTAATCCTGAGAAACATCCTCAAAACATCTTTTCTTAGTCTTTCTTCACTGGTTCAAATCACTTGAGTATTGACTACAGCAACAAAGTTTCTAAACCTCATTAAACGTTAAGTGTTTGAAATCTGGGAAATTTTAATTAGTCTCTGTAATGCAGCCAAGCAATTCTTCTTAATGAGGTATGTACTACGCTGCAACATCTACGCCAGTATGACATCAGTTTGGGAGTTTGATCCTCCCAAACTGTTTGAGGTGAGGACAAAACCCAACACATAACTGAATGGTGGGATTTATAATTTTCTTCTTTCCTGGCTACTCTTCCATATTCCTAAACATCGGACCTATTCTTAGGTTACACAACACTTTGCGAGTGGGTGGAAGAGAATTCACCAAGTGTGAAAAACTAGTTGCTCAGGCAGAGTCTCATAGCCCAGCATCACTGCCCAGGCTAGAACTCTGGTTTCCTGCTCTAATTTTATTTAGAAATCCAAACTGGTTGGACTTCAAATTCTCAACAAATGAAAGACAAGCCACAAGGTCCAAGGTATTAATTTGGAGTAAATCGTGACTATCAAGCACACTGTGCGCCCAAATGATGGCTGGTGTCTCGCATGAAGATATGCTAATTTACCGTGAAGGGGTGCTTCCAGCCTGGGCAGTACCTGTGTCTGCATTTTGGCAGCTGGTTCATCCAGGAGGCAATTTTAGAAATTAAAAAATAATATAATACTTGGCAAATATAGAAATTGTATAAAACAAAGATTTTTTTCCCCAAGGCATGATAAAACTGAGTTTTAAAATTTCTCTTCTCACCATAAAGCTACAAGAAAGAATTGGATGTTTCTTCAGTTAATGGACAGTACTAAAACATTGCCAAAACCTTCCTGTTTGACAGTATATTTACTACATTTCATTCTGCCCCTCTCCGTTTTTTGGACACAACCTTCATTTAATTATATAATACTATCAAACACTCTTTATCTACTTATAGCTTAGAAGCCTTTCTTTCTTTAAAAGTGATCTGCCGAGATATCAGCTACTATGTACTGATTTTATCTATGTAACTCACAGCACAGCCAACGTGACTTCAAAACTGTGAGATGATGCCCCATTCCACCATTCCCTGGTTTTACGTACTTCTCCTTAAGACACATCATGGCTAATGGGTCTCTCTAGTTACGCCCTCACCTTTTCCTCACTGCGTGAAGAAGGAAGCAAAGAACACATGTCCATAACATCCTTTAGCCTCTAGGATTCTGGAGCCTCCCCCAAATTATTAACACTCATAGAATTCTGAGGATAGGTTATTGGAGCTTTTGAAATCTTTCTCTTTGTGGGCTGTTCTTTTGCTGCTACCATGGTAACAGACATCTCATTATTTTTTAACAGGCCTGTTTCATTTTCAGTTAGCTGCCATGAAAGAGAAGAAATTCCTTTTTGTGTTAATATGGCACAATATCGTGGCTTTCAGGCAAGTTAAACTTGCTTCTCAATCACAGATCAGGATAAAGTTCTTCAAATTTTTTAATTGTCCTGGATTTTATGGCTTCCAGTCCTCCCTCCACCTTCTCTAAAAACCTAATGAAATGAATTTACCTTCTGACATTCTGGTAAAATCATAGGTAAATAAGCTTATTATTTCAAGTAGCACAAAGCAGTTAGTCCCAGTCTATTCAAAACTTTTTGGTTCAGTTTTTTTTTCCCTTCCTAGACTTTGCCTAGGAGCTGGTGGATCAACTGTAAATACTGAAGGATGAATGCATAAAAATTTTAATGACGATTTGCGTGTTATTCTCGATTCAGTATAAAACAATTACTGAAGTACATATAGATTCTTACACCTCTGAAATAAAACCTTGGGCCCCGTGTGCTCTGCAGCCCATAAATTAGAAAACAGTGGTGTAAAGAATGTCTTGATGTTTTTATAATCTCAAGATGGAAAGTTAATGTAAATGTGTGCAGATATCTACCCTCATTCTGATTTAGCCATTTTAAAGCTACTCAAATAAATCAAATATTTTCATAATTTCTTTCCTCTGGTGCCAGGGAGAAATGTCTGAAAATGGCCCACATCAAGCGGTAGTAAATTCCTCAAGGAGACCACAGTTTCCACAAGGACAGAGATGATACCGCTCATGATTGCTACAAGCTTCTAGTATGGTGCCTCACAGGACATGGTAGGTACTTAATAATGACTAATTGAATAATTATTGAATCCCTGGAGGTGTCAAGAATGAGTCAGCTACATATTAGGCAATTATTATACAGAGGCAATTTAGGTATTAGAATCTTGTTGAACTTTACATATTTGTTAAGGATCTTTGAAGCAATTTTTTTTTAAAAAGCTGACAGCTTCATATTGGGGTCTCAATGCTCCAGTGGAGTCTTTTCTTAAATTAAACTTCTGGTAGCTTTGCCTTGCCCTTATGTGTGATTTGCGATCTCTTCACCCTCAGGTATCCACCTAATGCAACAGCTGAGAATAGAATCAAGTCTTGCCCTAAATACTAACAACATTAAAACCAGGTGTGGTGGTGCACACCTATAATCTCAGCACTCAGGAGGCTGAAGCAGGAGGATCGTTGCAAGTTTGAGGCCAGCCTGGGCTACACAGTAAGCTCAAAGCAAGCCTGAACTACATAGCAACACCCTGCCTCAAAAAGACAAAAAAAAAAAAAAGCAACTTATAACATTGTACACTAAGTTTGTATTAGCACCATTGACAACATTTAGCCTCAGTTTAGATTGCAAGTGATAGGCCACCAACTCAAATGAGTTTTCAAAAGAAAAAATAGTTGCAAAGATACAGTATTTAGAGGGATAAAAGATAAAAGAAAGGATTTTGATGGAGATTTGCACAGAGGACCATAACAAGAATTAAAATTCTTATTTACTTAACCACCCAGAAAAATCAAAATGGCCTGAGTAACAACTAAACTAAAGGCTTGAACACTTCCAGGGCTCTTGTGCTGGGGAACACATACAGGCTTACAGGTACCATATCAATATCAGTAACATGCCAATAACAGAAACCATTAACTCTCTTCTCTTAGATCTGAACGACAAATCCTGGGAACAGACTTTGGCTGGCCAGGCTTTTTCAGGCCACCTGAGTCAGCTGACTGTGGATAACCTTAGTTGCCTAATCCTATGGATTTTTGTAATTCTCGAAGAAAAGATGAGATTGTCCAACATTTGCCCTGGCTGGCATCCATCCACTACGCTGTCATATCGCCAACATATCCTGAAGTCAAGGGTAACTACTACCACCAAATATTTCTTACCATTTCATCTACCAAGCCATGTGTTTCCCAAACTTATACAAAATATACAGGTAGCTGGGGGAGGGTCTAATTGCAAGGTGCTATGTTTATGCACCTTATGGCTAATTTATTAGAGGAAAATTTTCTCTCAACTCTCTAATCATATATACTTTCCCCAAAGCCTGATCAAGAAACATCATGTCTCAAGGGGCTGCTCAAGAGGAAATACATTACATTAAAATAGAAGAAAATTGTTAGGCTCATGAATGGAAAAAGGCATTTTATAATGCCTTTTTCTGCATGTGAAATAGGTAATGTGTGCCACTACACACTGTTAGGACTATTCCATGTGCTGTGTTTTATCATAGAAAAAGAATTAATTGCCTCAGTACAAAGAGGTAATTCGACTAAATGAGCATGAAAAATATGCCTCCACCCACAAGACACTTGATAGGAAAAAGCATGAAGGAAAGACATTACACTCAAATATTTTTCTGGCACTAGAAAGAGCATATTTGAGGTGGATGTGCACAGAAGAGGATGCTAAGGTTTCTAAAAGAATGGTTAAACAGTAGCCAAAGAGAAGATTTTAACTGGTGAAATTTCTTGGGCTTGTTTCCTACCGGATTTTATCTGCTAGTATGATCATGATCAGCATGAGAAAACCGAATACTGTGACTCTTTGCTGGCGTGCTCATTTCATAATGCAGCTTCTGGTGAGGGCCTCAGGGTACACAATGGCTCACGATGGCAGCAGTGCTTGTGGAAGACTCAGGAGGACAAAGAAAGGCAGAGACCAGGGAGGGGCCTGTCTTCTCTTTGTTACAACAACTCATTCTTGTGAAACCAAACTCATTCCGAGAGATCACATTAAATCCCATCAGAAGGCAAGGTCTCCCGGTCATCTAATTACCTCCCACCAAGCCGCAGCTCCTAAAGGTTCCATCTTGTAATTAAGGACCAAGGTTCCAGCTTAGGAATTCTTGGATGAGCAGACTGAAACCACATAGCACTGCATAGAAAAAGTGAACCACTTATTCCTGGTAAAAATTATGATGCTATGTATTTTAATGGCTTAGGGATTTTTTTGTCAACTGACAACAGACTTAAGTCCTGTGAGACGACTGGCTCAGGATTGGTGACACAGCTTGTACAAGCTGTTCAATGATGAAAATGTTCTCTAATTGTGCTACCAGTAAAGAAACCACTGACCATGGCTGCCTATTTAACACGTGAATGTGGCTAGTGAGTCTGAGAAACTGAATTTTCTATTTTATATAATACCTAGGAAATTAAATAGTCACAAGTATCAAGTGGCCAACACAGCTAGAGTGTAGTAGGTTGATAACCAGCAAGGAAGGTATTTTTGCTTTAATTTCCACAAGAGGGCACTATCTACTTCAATAGAAGTGATTACAGTGTGCATTTCACCCTTTTCCATCTGTTAGTGGAAAAAAAGGACGAACAGCCACATAGTTCCAATTGTCTAGAGCTATCTCAATCTCCTTGTAGACTAGCGTTCCAAGCAGCCATCCATCTAGTCTAACTCTTCTGACCCTTTCTGAAGCTGCATTTCATATACTAAGAGTAGAGCCCTTAGCAAAGTACTACAAAGGACGCAGAACTGATACATCCTAGAGATCTTGCAAGCTAAGATTTTGTAGACCACATCTAAAAAGAGAGAACAGTACTGTACACAAATGCATTTTGTTTCTCATACACAAAGTTAAAAATCACACTTTCGTTCAGATCTTTTATAAGATTTTTTTTACCTTAAAAATTTAAAAAACTGACAAAACAACAATGAAGACAAAATCAAAACAACACAAAAATGGTACATGACCTCAAAACAAAATGGTAGAAAGCTACAATGGTTGCTATATTACATACTGTTATCTTCAAGAAAGTTGCTCAGTCCACTAGACATAAGAATGTAAGATTGATCAATCAAAGACAGTAACAAGTAAAAAAAAATTAAATAAAAAATATTGATGCAGAGCATCACCATACAAGATGATAGGAATTCAACAGTGGTTTATATTATATATTGCTTTCAGACCAGTCTTTCAAATTACCAAATTCAAGCATGTAAAATTGGTGAAGAAAAAAGAAAATTTTAAGCATTGACTGTTCCTCTCAATAAATCACATACATCAGCAATACACCTGCTAATGTTATTATGAATTTCCAAAGGAAGTCTTAGTATTTGGACAAAGCCATTATAAGGACTTTTCTAGGATAAACAATTTATGAATACCCTTCAGACATGCTTCTTAAACACTATTACTGTCCACATTTTCATTATTGCATCCTATAAATCTCTACAAGGCTCATAAAGGTGATCTTTGAGTTATTTTTCCCTCAAGTTATTTTTTTAATATTTATTGATAGATTCAATTCCACCAGTACATTTATTGAGCATCTAATATGTGCCAGACATTGTCCTAGATGCTGCGTATATTATGATAAACAAAACATGCAACAATTTCTGCCCTCTTAAATCTCAGAGGAAGCAGACAAATAAAAAATAAAATATATGGGTTATCAGATGTTGATTTGTATTATTAAAAATTTAAACCAGGAAGTAGAGATGCACCTTCAGTGTGAATACAGACAAATAAAAAATAAAATATATGAGTTATCAGATGTTGATTCATATTATTAAAAATTAAACCAGGAGATCTTTGTTCTTTTTTTTTTTTTTTTTTTTTGGCGGTACTGGGGATTGAACTCAGGACCCTGCGCCTGCTAGGCAGGTGCTTATTCCACTGAGCTATATCCCCAGCCCTAAAAATTAAACCAGGAAGTGGAGATGCACCTTCAGTGTGAATACAATCAGTTAGGGAAAGTCTCAGTGGTAAGGTTTCATTTCAGCAGAGACTGAAGAAGCTAAGGGCTCAGTCTTGCAGATATAGGAAGGAAAGACCTTTGAGGTAACAAGGGTAACTCAAAGGCCCTGAAGTGGGAGCACCTTGGTCTTGGGTACTTGGGAAATTTCAAGATGCCAGGCAGAGTAAATAGATGAGTGGATTCTGCAAGAAGAGGTCAAGGAATTCTCAAGGGCCAAAGCAAGTGTGGTCTTCAAGACCTATAAGGACATTGGCTTTCCTTTTGAGGAATATGGTAAGCTTTTCAAAAAATTTAACTCAAATAACAACCTAATCTGATTTATGTTTTTTGCAGGATCACTTCTACTGCTAGGCGCAAACAGACTGTGTGGGGGCCAGCAGCAGGAAGAGCAGCCGGAAACCAACTTGGGAAGCTGTTACAGTTCTCCCCCTGGGACAGTAAGGTGGCTCACACCAGGTGGTACCAGGGGGGATAAAAAAAAGTGACCCTACATTTGTTTAAGAGTTTGAAGCCAGCAGGACTGCTGACCAATTGCCTGTACCATCTTTTGCTGTGCTGCTCCAGTTTTCCTACTGTCACCTGTGTCACAGAAGTTACAGGCATATTTCTCGGACAAGATGAGCAAGAAAAGAGACTTCATTGATCATCTTCTCCCCTGAAACCCTATCTTCAGAAAAGTTAAAATCTGTAGTTTGATTTTTTTCCCTTCAGAAGCTGTGGCAGAGGGATCTTGGGTGTGTTAGTCAGTTTTCTATCTCTGTCAAAATGTAAATGCCTGAGATTATCAACTTAGGAAGAAAGGCTTACAGTTTCCAGAAATTTCGGCCCGTGGTAAGTGGTTCTGTGCTTCTGTATGTGGTAGAGGCAAGTATCATGGTAGGGAGCATGAGGTAGAAAGGAACTATTCACTTCATAGCAACCAGGAAGCAAAGAGTGAGACAGGAAGTGGCTGTGGTCCCAAGGTCCCTATCAAAGCCCTGCCCCCCAGTGACCTCACTTCCTTCTATTAGGCCCCTCCTCCTGAAGGGCCCACCACCACATGACCAAAAAGTGTCACACACAGGCTAAGGACCAAGCCATCAACACAAGAACTTTCAGGCGATATTTGATCTTCAAACCGTAACACTGGGCAAGTGATTCCCTGGGGGAATGCTTTCAGAGAAAGGGGTGTTAGAAAACACCATAGGACAGGGGAAGAAAGCCAAGCAAATCTGTCTCAGCCGGGTAGTGCCCTCAACCTGGTGCCATAGGGGGCTTCAAGCAAGAAATGTACCTCAGAGTGGTTCCCATTTGGAGGCCAGGGGTTGGTCTTCTGTACCTCCCACAGTTAGAGAAGGGGGCAGGGCATAACCTGCATCACCAACACCCACTATGGCTCCTTTCTGTCATTTTGCTGCAATGTTCTTTAGCTCCAGATTACAC